>JARFJB010001382.1:3810000-4095000 GCA_036346205.1 Vesta saturnalis | reverse complement strand
GCGGTTTCACTTCCCTGGGTATACATCAAGTTTAATAATTAATTTCATTCGCTCGCAAACGTAACGTGCACTCGGGCACGAACGCGAACGCTCACGCCCACGCACTCGCAAACACACGCGCTCACTCGCACACGATCACACACACGCGCCTGCCCACACACAAGCCCACACGCACACTCGCGCACGCGCATAGGCACACGCACACGCACACGCACACGCACACTCCCACGCACACGCACACGCACACGCACACGCACACGCACACGCACACGCACACGCACACGCACACGCACGCGCACGCGCACGCGCACGCGCACGCACACGCACACGCACACGCACACGCACACGCAAACGCACACGCACACGCCCACGCACACGCGCACGCACACGCACACGCACACGCACACGCACATGCACACGCACACGCTGGCTATCTTGTCCGTCAGCGTCACCAAATGCGTCTTAATGTTTGAATGTTTCATTAGTTTGTTCTGGGAGGCGGCTAAATAGGAGTATCCTTTCTTGTTCATGGAATAAGACTTATGAAATCAATGTTCACCTTTTCCAAGGGCTAATTAACTTTGTTGAAGTGCATTTTTATTTCTGGCTTCTCGACCGGGTTTTTTCCTGACGTTGACATGTGACATATTTCAGTACTGCGAGGCAATCTACGTGTGGCACGCGTAATCTACAGCACGGGTGTAACTCTTCTGCTGTTTTGAATTGACCTTTAGAAAACAATTGTAAGAGTGTACATGGAAATTTGTGCATTGGGGATATTCTTGTGGTTTTATTGGAACCGCATATCTGATTTTTAGATACCAGAGATAGGGGGGTTTACGTTAGTTCTTGCTACTTGGTTGGTGTTTTACGTAATTTTAGTAGAATGAGTGAGCGACACATTTTTAATTAATACTGATCCAAGCCGTGTGGTACTGGCTATTTGAAGTGTGAATGGCAACTCAAAATCGGCACTGGTCAACACTGTTTCAGTGGCAAGGACATTTTTATAAAATGTTTTTTGTCTGTTTTCGTCCATACAAACTTGTAGTTATATAGGTAGGGATATGCTTTGTTATCTAAGTCTGGTCTTATAATCTTGTCCAAAAGTTGGTGGAATATGGCTGAGGCTCGATAGGGTCAAAACGAAAGCACTTTAAGTTGAAACATCCTTTTTCCTAGAACGTCTTGATTCCCTTGCAGCCTGGAGGCAAAAGGTAATACCATTAATCCTATTTGAGACCTAACGTATAGATGAATCTTGTTTCTTTAAGTTAGTAAAGATTATAAATAAAGGGCGTTAGTTACGGTCAAGTTGTGTGCCTTTCAAATACCTATCCAGAAACGGCTTCTTTACTAACGCGATGGGGAAGTTTCTTAAACTGATGGTTCTATCACGTCTTCTGGTAGTATTTCGTCAACTTCCTTGTTGATGATGGATTATATGGCCGAATTACGTAGAAAATATCTCTATTTGATTGGGTTTACGTTTAAATTTTTCTAACTGTTCAAGGAAATTGTATGGTTTTATGGTGATCTGGTTTAGCTGGATTGTTCTGGTAGAGCAGGATATATATGTAAATTTAGGCTTAGAAAGTCTACGCCGAAAATTAAATCTGTGAACAGTGATAGTATCGTCCCTGGAAGGTTGTTGTTGTTTATGATTAATGTGACATGCTCATTGGGCTACTTCTGTGTTCTAATCGATAAATGTTATTATTAATTAATGTCCTTTAGTTTGGTTTCTGAGAAGGTTATTATGTCTGCACTTAGTAGTTGAACCTTATCTTGTAAATTTCTGCCAGTAAGAAGGATCTTCCATCTGGCTCAAGTGAGACCAATTTTGGTTTTTCTGCTTTAACGTATTACGTGTATTCCTTAACCGTGTATTCCAATTTTTAGAGTTTAGTACTCTTTGCGATTAACTGGTAAATGGTGTATTTCCTGTGGTGCTTAATATCCCCTATTGTGAATTACGGGAGAATTTCTCTCCTTTGGCTATAGGCAGTTTATCCGTGTATGTCTTGTTTTCTATGCAGTTACTGCAAATTTCGTTTAGTTCGTAAGTATTTGGAAATGTACCTGTTGGTGTATCCTATAGTTGACTTATTCATGAAAACAGTACACGTGTAGGTCTATTGCATTTAGGTGCTCTTAGAGAGAGAAAGAGAGAAATTTCGAACTGTTTGGCGATAGGATTCATTGCAATAAACCTACATAAATTTTTTTGTAGTTGTACTATATTGTGAAATTGGAGTCAGAATATTATAACAAGGTGAATACAGAGATTTAAGGGAATTATTCAAAGCAATAACTTCTAAAATTATTTATTTTGTAGTTATAACTTGTTACACGATCGATTGACAGTAGGCGTAACAAATACTTATTAAAATAAGCGGTTTCTCGGCTAAATTTGACGAAGGCGTTCGAAGTTCGTACTAAGGTTTGCTGAATTTGATAAATGGAATCAAATTTTAAAATTGTAAATAAAACTCCTGTGTGAGCGCGTGCGTGCATATGCGCCCGTGTGTAAACGTGTGTGCGTGTGTGTATGTGTGATAACTCGTTCCTTTGGATAAATAAAAATTTATTTTTTCTACACATCCAGTAAAGTTGACATCCATTTGTAGATAGACAATTTTAAACTAAATCCTTGGTGTTAAATTATATTGCTAAAATTTGTTAATTTATTGTAGGGACCAATTTGAAGTAAAAGCTACACCAGGAACAACTAATGTGGCATATTTATCTGGATTATTACAACTACACACAGATTTACCATACTACGAGTACATTCCTGGAGTAATCTAAATTCAAATATGTGTATTGTGTTTATATATCATTTGAAACATTTTTAGGCCACAGTTCTTCATTGTTTAACGCAAACAGAATCAGAGGGAGGTGAAAGTTTACTATCCGATGGATTATACACTGCTGAAAAATTGCATAAAGAAAATAAAGAAGCTTTTGATATTTTAAGTAAAGTGGAAGTAAACTGGAATGACATTGGGCAAGAACACGGGGAAAAGTATCACACAATATATCGTTGTCCGGTTATAAGGTAATTGCTATGTTTAGATTTACGTTGATTTAATTAACCCTTTTAGGTTAAATTTACAAGGAAATGTTGACAAAGTGTATCATTCCGTTCCTCAAAGGGATTCGTTTTTTACCGTAGATTTAAAATATGTTAAACCTTGGTATGAAGCTATGAAGACTTTTGTGTATTCGCTTAATAAAGAAGCGTACCACTTTAAATTGAAATCCGGTTGGTATAATGCCGTACTAGTTTAGTACCTCGGACAAGTGTCCCTCGGTGAAGGTAACTATGACCTAGGCAACCAACATACCACATTGATGGTAGATTTCTAAATGAGATAGAGAGATGCTTAGACAGAGAATTTGCTAACTTGTAAGGGCACACCTATCTGGCGTAACTGGTCCACTAAGTGATAATCATATAGGTGTGAATCGTGAGAGTCAAATTGTACGATTCATTTTTAATTCGTGTGTGCGTGTGTGAGTGTGTGCGTGTGTGCGTGTGTGCGTGTGTGTGAGTGTGTGCATGTGTGTGTGTGTGTGTGTGTGTGTGGCGTGTGTCCGTGTGTGCGTGTGTGCGTATGTGCATGTGTACGTGTGTACGTGTATGCGTGTGTGCGTGTGTGCGTGTGCGTGTGTCCGTGTGTGCGTGTGTGCGTATGTGCATGTGTACGTGTGTACGTGTATGCGTGTCTGCGTGTGTGCGTGTGTGCGTGTGTGCGTGTGTGCGTGTGTGCGTGTGTGCGTGTGTGTGTGCGTGTGTGCGTGTGTGCGTGTGCGCGTGTGCGCGTGTGTGCGTGTGTGCGTGTGTGCGAGTGTGCGTGTGTGCGTCTGTGCGTGTGTGTGTGCATGTGCTCTGTATGCGTGCGTGTGTGCGTTTGTGCGTGTGTGCATGTGTACGTGTGTGCGGGTGTGCGTTTGATAAAATGTCATTCACTGAAGAAGTTAGCAACAATACTTCTAACTGTAGTCATTTATACGGAAAACCCGTAAAGGTAAATAGAAATGGGGTGACCGTGCTCAAACTCTCACTTACCTACTCACTCACCCGCTCGACCACTCACTCACTCAGTCACTCACTGACTGACTCACACACTCACTCACACACTCACTCACTTACTTACTACTTACTCACTCAATCACTGAGTCACACACTCACCCATTCCCTAGCTTCCTCGCTCGCTCACTCGCTTCCCAATCCACTCACTCACTGACTCACTCACTCAGTCACTCACCCACTCACTCACTCTACAACTCACTCACGCACTCACCCACTCACTCACTCCCACACGCACCCACTCACGCACGCACTCACTCATCAAACCGCCCAACCAACCAACAAACCAACCAACCACCCAGACACCCAACTACCTAAATACTCTCGCATGCACACATTCACGCACGCATACACGCACGCACCCACTTACCATCGTATGCAAGCACGTACGCTCACACACACGCACGAGTTCCCACACAAACACGCATTCACACAAACACACACACGCACGCACGCACGCACGCACGCACGCGCACGCACACGCGCACGCACACGCGCACACGCGCACACGCGCACACGCGCACACGCGCGCACGCGCACGCGCGCACACGCGCACACGCGCACACGCGCACGCGCGCACACGCGCACGCGCACGCGCGCACGCGCACACGCACACGCACACACGCACACACGCACACACGCACACACGCACACACGCACAGCACACACACACGCACACGCACACAGCACACACGCACGCACGCACGCACGCACGCACGCACCGCACACACGCACACACGCACGCACACGCACACGACACACGCACACACGCACACACGCACACGCACACGCACACGACACACCACACGCACACACGCACACAGCACACACGCACACGCACACACCACACACACACACGCACACACACACCACACCGCACACGCACAGCCACACGCACACGCGCACACGCGCACACGCGCACACGCGCACACGCACCGCACACGCGACACACGCACACACGCACACACGCACACGCACACGCACACACGCACACGCACACACGCACACGCCACGCACACGCACACGCACGCACCACGCACGCACGCCCGCACACGCACGCACGCACGCACGCACGCACGCACCACACACACACACACACACACACACATGTACCTTGTGCTTGCGTGTGCCTGTGCATGTGCGTGTTTGTCCACGTTTACGTATGTGTGTGAGTGTACGTGTGTGTGCGTGTGCGTGTCGTGCGTCGTAGTGCGTATGCGTGCGTGTGCTGCGTGTGCGTGCGTGTGTGTGTGTGGTGTAGCGTGTGCGTGGATGTGCTGCGCGCGTGTGTGTGTGCGTGTGTGTGTGTGGCGTGTGCGTGTGCGTGTGTGTGATCGTGTCGTGTCATGCGCGTGGTCTTGTGCATGCGCGTGTTTGTGTGCTTGTGCTTGTATCTGTGCGCGTGCGTGTGCTTGTGCGTGTGCGCGTGCGTATGCGTGAGTGTGTGCATGTGCGTTATCGTGTGCGTGTAAGCGCGGGTGTAAGTGTGCACGTGCGTGTTCGTGTGCGTGTGCATATTCGTGTACGTTTGCGCGAGTGTTTGCTTGTGCGTGTGCATATGCGTGTGCGTGTGCATGTGCGTGTGCGCGCGCGTGTGCGTGTGCGTGTGCGTGTGCTGTGTGTGTGTGTGTGCGTGTTCGTGTACGTGTGCGTGTGTTATGCGTGTGCGTGTGCTTGTACGTGTACGTGTGCGTGTGCGTGTGCGTGTGAGCTTGCGTGTGCGTGAACATGCGGTTTATGCGTGTGTGTGCGTGTGCGTGTGCGTGGTCTTCTACGTGTACGTATGCGTGTGCGTGTACGTGTGAGTGTGCGTGTGCGTGTGAGTGCGTATGTGCGTCTGTACGTGTGTGCGTGAGTGCATGTGTGTGTGTGTGTGTGCGTGTGCGTGTGTGTCTGCGTGTTCGTGTGCGCGTGCGCGTGCGTGTGCGTGGGCGTGTGCGTGAAAATGTTCTTGTGTGTGTGCGTGTGTGTGTGTGTGTGTGTGTGTGTGTTATTATTATTATTATTATTATTATTATTATTTATTAAAATCAGTGATATACATGTTACATTAAACTACAAAAAAATGTCACACACCTAATCTTTACACATCTTTTCAAGCTGGATCTACATTCTTATTAAGTCGCTGCATAATTTTAGTTCTTCATCCTCAACGCTACACAGTATGTTGCTTACACACCATTTTTGTTTAAACTCATTAATACTATTATTGTTTAAATGCCATATATACTCTGTATTTATCCTTGATGTTAATTTTTCTTTGTATGCAGTCACAAATTTACTTTCGGTTTCACCTGTTTTTATGTACGTTAAGTGTTGCTTATAGATACAACTAATTGTGAATACTAATATAAAGTTTGTCAGATTAACTATAGTTTTTTTTCGCTTTTTATAGTTGAACATGCAGTATAGGTCTTTGGTTTGCACTGTACGTATCTTCATTAAACACTTAACTTTATGAGTCACAAACCTCCATATCCCTTGAACTAGGTGACACGTCATTATTATATGCCAAGCGTTTGCTTTTACGTTACAGGTCAGTCTGTAAAAATACTTTGTCCGCTAGACGATTTCTGGCAAATCTCCAAGCTCTTATACTATCGGTGCCTAACGACGGTTGTTTGAATACATTCTTCCAGTTAACATCTTCGTTTCCCCAGTAACCTTTTACCTTTCCATTAATTTCAAATTCATTTACGACAATCGCTTCTTGTAAGTATTTTCGTGTATGCTTATCCACAACGTACTTTTGGTTAGTCGAATATTCAAACGTTATAGCTGGTGGCCAGTTTGTGGCGTTTTCTGTTTGTGACATGTTTTGAAAATGTTGTTGATACAATTGTTTGAATTCCTTGTATTTTAAAAATAATTCAATTCTAGTTATGGGGGGCACATAGCCGCTACACAAGTTTTTATCACTTTTCCATTCACCATCTTCCATGCAGTCGCCGATTAAGTATAAACCACATTTGGACCAAATGTTGTTAGAGAATAATGCTGCAATTGGTTTTGGCCATAAGGGACAATCACATATAGGAAGCATAAATATCTCGTTTTTGCATGCTGGAAAATTTTTAAACTCTAGGGGAATCCTGTTCCATCCGTCCTTTACACTTTTTGCATATCTCGTTAACCTATATTTGTGCAAGTCATTTTCTTTGTAGTAAAGCGCTTGCCATTGTATTTCGCTCTTACTGCACTTCTTAAGATTGTAAAAAAACATTTTTGCCCATTTTGCGTCTACATTATATAATGCTTTTATGGCGGTAAAGATTCTGATTGTGGCAATTTTTGATCTTACATGTACCATTCCTAAGCCACCTTGTTGTACTGGTAGGCATAAGCTTTCTTTGTTGGTTCAGTGCTTTTTATTTTGCCAAATAAAGTTCGTAAATTTGCTCTGAATCTCTTCTACCATCTTATCTGAGACTTGAACTATTTGTAGAAGATGCCATATTTTAGGTGCAATAAAGATGTTAATAATTTTAATCCTCCCTTTTGGTGATAACGCTCCTGCTCTGTAATTCCATTTAGATAACGAGTTCGCTATTTTTTTATTAATTTCATTTTCTGTTAGATCAATGGTGTGTTGTTCTGATGCACTAAAAGTCACGCCGAGAATTTTTAAATTTTCAGAATTCCAACTGCAATTGAACGGTGAATCATTTCTGGTTTTCCATGCTCCGCACCATAACCCTTTTGATTTGGGTGTGTTGATGACGGCTCCAGACTCCGACGAGAAGCGGTCAAAGCATTTCTTGAGCGTTAGAAAATCGCTGTCGTCAGATACGAAAAAGGAGATATCGTCAGCGTACGAGGAAAAATAACTTTTTTGAGAATTGCCTATCGGTAATAAAAAGCCTATCATTTCTCTTTTGCACATTTTCAGAAATGGATCTATTGCTATTGTAAAAAGGGGACCTGATAATGGGCATCCCTGCCTAATCCCTTTTTTAATTTCTAGTGGTTGTGACAACAGCTGTTGAACTCTGATATGTGAGCATGCTTGCGAATACATGGTCTTGATTATGTTGATAAAATACTCAGGAAAATTCATTTCGTTTAGCACATGGAATAGATAGTTGTGTTCGATGTTGTCAAACGCGCTTTCGAGATCAAGTGAGAAAATGGCTAATGCTTTATTTTCTGTGTTTGCGTAATGAATAGTGTCTCTCAGTAAATGGAGACTATCATAAATTGATCGACCAGGTATGCTGTATGATTGGTCACATTCTACTACGTTTTCAACTACGCACATGAGTCTATTAGAAATTGTTTTTGCTAATATTTTATAGTCTGTAGTTAGTATCGAGATTGGTCTCCAGTTTTGAATATTTAACGAATCCCTACCTGTCTTTTCTATCAGAGAAATAATCGAAGTATTCATAATCCTCGGTATGTCTGTTTTATGTTTGAGACTACTAGATACTGCTTCGAAGTAATGTGGGCCTAATTTTTCCCAAAATTGGATGTAAAATTCAACAGTAAATCCATCTATTCCCGGTGACTTATTTTTGTTCAAACTTTTTAAAGCGTTTGTTAATTCATCGAAGGTGATGGGTTGGCTTAGCTTATCATTGTTTGAACTACTTAACTTTTGTAAACCTTTAAATATAGTCGAATTCTTTTCCAGTCTGTGTCTTGAAACGCTGTGCTTGTTTTTAAAGTATTTATGAACTTCCTTTACTATTTGCATCGGTTGATTTATTATTACATTATTAACTCGTATTTTTGAAATTGATTCACTTTTTGTACTGAGAGTGTTTATCTTGTCAGGTAGATCATCATTTACAATTTGTTTATATTTATTATTCAACTCAGCGTTTTTTGAAATAGCCGTATATACATTTCTACTTTGATTTAACACTGCATATACCTCTGTGGGTTGTGGTGCAGAGTTTCTACTTGTTTGTTCCTTATATATTCTTTGCAGATTATCTAACTGAATGAATTTAGTTTGATTTTTATGTTTGCAGTATACTATTGTGGTAGTTTTCAGATCATTTTTTAGTCTATTCCACCAATCCCATGCATTTTCCTGTTTATTTTTCTGCTTTATTGTGTGATCTATTAGTACATTTATACAATGCACGTATAACACATCTTTTAATAAGGAGTTTTGAAACCGCCAATTAGGAAGCCCATGCGTGATTTCTATTTTAAAGGTTATTTGCACTGCTAAATGATCCGAGAAGGTTACTAGATTTGTTGCACTTTTTAGCTTTGTGCACCAAATATCATCACACAGAACAACGTCTATCCTTGAAGCACTTTTATTCGTATAAAAAGTGTACCCTGCGACATTAGGATGTAGAAGGCGATATGCGTCATGCAATTGGTTGCTGTTGATAATTTCTTTAAGAAGGTTTCCTACAACTGTATTTCTTTCAGTTGAATATAATCTATCTACTGCAGGGTTTAGCGTACAGTTCAAATCACCTCCAATCACAATACCTTCATTTTTTTGTTTGGTTTCGTAAATTGCGGTATTTGCCTTTCGCAAAATCTGAAAAGCAATATTGGCATCATTCGGTAGATATACACAAAAAATATGTACAATGCTATTTTTCAGTTTAACCACTACCTTTTGCAAATATCCGTCGTGAATTATTTTGTGTTCAATAATTTTTGCCGCTTTCTTTTTAATTATTATTGCAGTACCTGTGTAGTTTAGAGTTTTAGGGTTCCATAAAATGTGGTAATTTTGTTCAATACCAACGTTTGTAATGTTAGTAATATTCGTTTCTTGTAATAACAAGAAATCTGGTATATGTTTTCCAATAAATAAGCGCAAGCTTTGAAGTTTGAAGGAACTTTGAATACTTTTTACATTTAATGTTAATATTTTAATACCGTTCATTATATTTTTTTTTTTTTTTATATATATATTTATTTTTTAGCTTAAAAAAAACGAATAGTTTATTTACATTATTTGCTCCTCTATCATCTTAATTGGAATCGTAGGAGGATGCGTGTGAATGTTGCGACATTTGTAAGGTTTCTAGATCGGAGGCCGAATTTGTCACTTTCATTAAAGTTTTTATTAATCGCTTGCACCTTTCTTTTAGTGCTCTCGTAGTAATATAAGGTAATAATTCTGCGATCATGGTACTAAGTCTTGAGATATCGGTAGTATATTCATGTGCTACGCTAATTGCGCATTCACTATTTTTAACATTTAACATAAATTGTTTAAAGTCTTCGTAATCCAGGATGAAACTATCATTCGGCCAGAGCTTTTTTAAATTGTCAAGTTGCTCGTAATCTTCTGGTGTCGTACTTCTTTTGCTCTTTTTTACTGGTCGTTTTTCTTCCGTTTTAGAAAATTTTACGGTTGCTGGTGATTTAATAACTTCTTTTGAGTTCTCGGTGACGTTTGAACTCGTGGATGGTGCAGGGCGTTTCTTATTTACCTCCGTCACTTCTTCCATAGGTTCTTTTACTACTTCATCGGCGATTTCCTGCCTTGGATTATTTTCAATCGATGCTTCTGTTGTAGAGGTTTCAACAGTTTGCTGTATTCTGGGGGGGTCAACAGGGCGTTGAGTGCATTTACTTGCAATATGTCCATATTCTTTGCAGTTAAAACATTTTATCCTATCATTTGTTAAGAATATTCTGTAGTCATCCCCATCAAAATTTATCAAGAGAGATTCAGGAAGAGTACTGACATCATCGGGTAAAATATATGCCTGCCTTCTAAAACTGTAAACGTGACTATAATCACCAACGCCAATTCCTGCTCCTATGAACGACACGGGGGATACAAGTTTTATGTTTTCTTCCCTTAATTTTTCCTCTATTACGTTGTGGGGTATGGATGGACAAACGTTTGACAAAACTACCCTTTGGGCCGGCGTTATATATTTACGCGCTGTGATGAAAATATCGTTTATTGTGATTCCATTGTGTCTCAATATAAAATTATCAACTTGTTGCTTTGACGAAAGAAAAATACAAATTCTATTATTTGATATTCGGGACGCAAATAACACATTTTTAGGTCCAATTAATGATCCTACACCAACTACATAGTCTTTTACCAATATATCGTCAACTGCTTGTAGTACAATTGCTTGGTCTTTTTTAGGAAATGTACATTTAACAACGTTAGAAAATAGATTACGATTTGTGCTGCTGCTACTAGAATTTAAGTTTTCAGCCGGTGGTATTACATCGGAATCCCTGATGTCAGAAACCCCTAAACTTTCCCCTTGAGACATTATTTTAAATAAAAAGGAACATATTGAAAGCAAATAAATGAATAATTAAATGCATTCATAAGTTTATATGTTAATCGGCCTGTCGGCCTTCACTTACGTGATTGAACTAATCTCACTTTGGTTTATGCACTTTCGTTTATGCACTGATAATGTGTTTATATATTACACAGTTTTGATAAATTATTTAAAGACTAAAAATATCACTCTCAATTAAAAGGAAATAATATAAAAACTTAGAATAGAATTTCTACAAAATTGTCTTCCTCACTGTCTGTTTGGAACACTTTTATGTTTAAATATTAGAAACAAAAAAAATAGTCATTCTATTGTGGAATAAATAGTTTTTTAAAACAAAATATTAAAAACCTATTATAGCGTAATGAAGGATCGTAAGTCCCCCATCTTTTTAAAGAAATATTTCATCAAATATTCGCACGACAACGGAGAGTCAGCAATAACACGTCTTAACTCAAAGAAAACTGTGTTGGTGTGTGTGTCTGTGTGTGTGTGTGTGTGTGTGTGTGTGTGTGTGTGTCGTGTGTGCGTGTGCGTGTGCGTGTTCGTCTGCGTGTACGTGTGCGTCTACGTGTGCGTGTGCGCGGACGTGTGCGTGCGCGTGCACGTTTGCGTGTAAGTGTGTGTGTACATGTTTGTTTGTGTATGCCATTTAATATTCGATTTACGCACACACGCACACACGCACACACGCACACACGCACACACGCTCACACGCACACACACCACGCACACACACGACACGCACGCAGCACGCACACATGCACGCACGCACGCACGCACGCACGCACGCACACACACACACATGTACCTTGTGCTTGCGTGTGCCTGTGCGTGTGCGTGTTCGTCCACGTTTACGTATGTGTGTGCGTGTGCGTGTGTGTGCGTGTGCGTGTGCGTGTACGTGTGCGTGTGCGTTTGCGTGTGCTTATGCGTGTGCGTGTGCGTGTACGTGTGCGTGTGCGTGTGCGTGTGTGTGTGCGTGTGCGTATGCGTGTGCGTGTGCGTGTGCGTGTGCGTGCGCGCGTGTGTGTGTGTGCGTGTGTGTGTGTGCGCGTGTGCGTGTGCGTGTGCGTGTGAGTGATCGTGTGCGTGTGCATGCGCGTGGTCTTGTGCATGCGCGTGTTTGTGTGCTTGTGCTTGTATCTGCGCGCGTGCGTGTGCTTGTGCGTGTGCGCGTGCGTATGCGTGAGTGTGTGCATGTGCGTTATCGTGTGCGTGTAACCGCGGGTGTAAGTGTGCACGTGCGTGTTCGTGTGCGTGTGCATATTCGTGTACGTTTGCGCGAGTGTGTGCGTGTGCGTGTGCATATGCGTGTGCGTGTGCGTGTGCGTGCGCGTGTGCGTGTGCGTGTGCGTGTGCGTGTGTTATGCGTGTGCGTGTGCTTGTGCGTGTACGTGTGCGTGTGCGTGTGAGCTTGCGTGTGCGTGAACATGCGGTTTATGCGTGTGTGTGTGCGTGTGCATGGTCTTCTACGTGTACGTATGCGTGTGCGTGTACGTGTGTGTGTGTGTGTGTGTGTGTGTGTTGTGTGGTGCGTGTGGTGCGGTGCGTGCGTGCGTGCGTGCGTGCGTGCGTGCGTGCGTGCGTGCGTGCGTGCGTGCGTGCGTGCGTGCGTGCGTGCGTGCGTGCGTGCGTGCGTGCGTGCGTGCGTGCGTGCGTGCGTGCGTGCGTGCGTGCGTGCGTGCGTGCGTGCGTGCGTGCGTGCGTGCGTGCGTGCGTGCGTGCGTGCGTGTGTGTGTGGGTGTGTGTGTACATGTTTGTTTTTATGTGTGGTTTAAAATTCAGTTGACATGTGTTATAGTTACTTATTATCATGTCAGATCGCTATAATTTGACTTTTAATATCCAATAGACGAATGTAATGTTTGCGATAATGAACTGAAATAAATCAATTCGTATCTAACAATCATATTATCCGTTTTTCCAATATTTAGTTACTGCAACATCAGTGAGAGGTAATATAGAGTGTACCTTACACCGTATCAATAATTATCTTTTAGTGGACAAATTTACTTGTTGGTGTAATACTAACTGTACCCCTTTCTCATTCCCTTTAAACATCATGGTATATTGGTTTCGAAAGTCATAGCTAAATGTTTCCGAGGGACATTACTTTTTTCCATTGCATTACATTTACAAGTGAAAAATACAGTCAAGATTGCACATTAAGAACAAAAGATAATATTTAACTACTTATAAGAAAATTCTATTAAAAGGAATGCATACATTAGCATAAAGAAATGAGGTGTTCACACCTTTCTTAGCTAGATAGCCTAATTATGTGATCTAACATATGTATTGTTATGAAAATGAAAACTTTCACGACTACTGTTCTCTGTTTTTGTCAGAAGTCGTGTATTCTATACATTTTGTTGATATTCTAATTTTTTTGCTGATGAGGAAAGTTGCAATCCAATGGAAACGTTTAAAGCTGGTATTATCCTTTTTGTTATATGTAAGTTATGATAAGCTGTTTAAATTAAAATTTTCATAACTAAATTTTTTTGTTGTGCAATAATTTGCTGCAGTTCATATTAAATTGTTATAAATGTTACATTAAGACGGCTAACTGCATGTGGCTCATACCAATTAAAATGTATCTGGGGAAGTAAATCCCAAAAATTCTATTGACATTAGTAACTTTATTCCCGTAAGTATTTACCGGTCTAATTAAGTTTTTTGCCCTCATAGGAAACAAGTTTCTGCGGAATTAACCTCACAGTCAGCGCTCTACTAAGAAATATGTTTTATATACATGCGCTGTTACTTGTGACAATATAATATAATTTCACATAACTGTGAACTTTCATTTTCTTTTGCGCCAATATAAAGTGACTTATTTTAAAAATTCCATTGGCACATAGGTGAATGAAGTCCAGCACACTTAAACTAGTCTTAAATTAATTATAATTGCCTATGTTGATCGATATAATTTGTACTATAGCTCGTGTACTATAGGAAGTGCAAAATTTAATTTCAACTGTTCAAACGAGATACATACGAGGGCCCTTATGTAGTTACAAAAATTAAGAAAGCAAAAAAATTTTCAAGCGAACTGTTTTATTACTTTTCGAAATATTTGCCTTTAAGTTTTATACACTTGTGCATGCATTCAAACCAATTCTCGAGGCATTCTTTCCACTTTAAGATTGGTATCTCCAAAACACTTACGCATTCTTTGCTTGACGTTCGGGAATAAAAAAGTAGTCCTTATGCGATAAATCTGGTAAAGATTGGCAATGAGACGTTAATTCGACATTTTCTTCCTTCAAATAGTCGGCATGCTGTATGGGAGCTGGCATTGTCACGATGGAAAATGATGGCGTTATTGGGTGTTTTTCCTAATATCATCCACGACTTCTAGTTCAGCTTGTAACAATCACACAGTAGGTAGTTGCCTAGTTTCCGGTTTATACTAATATATCCAAGTTTTATCAACTATAACGATGTTGTAGACGAATTTTGATGTTTCTTGGTCGACTTTTTAAGCATTACCTTACACCATTTAGCAGGAACCTGTTTTTGAACTTCAGTTAAATTATGCGGAAGCAATCGGAAACAGATCTTTCTGACAGATAACTGTTGACGCAAAATCGTATTGTATTGCAGTTTGTGATATGCCAAGAGATACCTCTATCTCGCCGTTCGTCACATGCCGATCTTGTACAATCATGTTACGCACAACATGAATGTTTGTTATCTAATTACTATATAACAATAAATGTATGCAGTCAGAAGTGAGTCCGTGAAGTTATCCGTGTCAATAGAATGTTTGATTTACCTTATTTCGTACTAATACTTTATTCCGTTGGTGCAACACGTCGAATAATTAGCACCTATTATACATATGTATAAATCACTTTTAAAAGATTAGGCTATCTTCACACACGCGTAATATTATTCTAAGGTAGTGTCTTTCTTAAAAGTCTTTGTACAGCAACCTCCTCATTTTCTATATTATTCTATATATATTATATATATATATATATATATATATATATATATATATATATATATATATATATATATATATATATATATATATACTAACTTGATGCATCAGGGTTAAGTATAATTTGAATATTTTGTTTGTACTTCTTCTAGTGTTTTAATATTATTCTAATATTTTAGGTGAATTGTTAGCATTTGATAACACAAGACTACTTCACGGTCGACTAGCTTATAAAGACACCAAAAACAATCAAAGGCATTTAATGGGATGCTACATAGATTGGGATGAAATATATTCAAAACTTAGAGTATTAAAACCCAAAAAGTAAAAACTGAATAAGAACATACGATGTAGTACTGAGCATACCAACTTATCATCGCCGAGGGGAGCTTCGTAGATCTTTTGGAAAAATATTGTTTCTCGTCAAGAACGAACCTTAATTTTTTCTCCTAATTGAATTTATTTAACTAACCTCGCGAGAAATAAAATAGTTTAGGTTCGTTCTTTCCTGCTGTCTATCGTAGACCAACAATGACAAACTAAATAGTTTTGTTCGACCATAACCATAATGAATTAATAAATGTATCTGTATTTATTTTTGTTTGAAATAACAAAACAATAGGCCCACTTGTTAAAAATGACTGTCAGAGACCTCTCAGGACTATTTTCGTTCACACTAGGCCTTCTGTATAAGCTGTTTGCAAGGGTTCTCTTGTTAAAAATTGCTTCCTGAGTTTGGTTCTTTTGATTACGTATTACGATTTAAATAATATGTGATTCGAAGTGATGATGTGGTAGTACTGTAGCAAGTGTAATATGTATACAGAAGGGTGGTTGCACTGCAGCATATCCTCCTAATGACGTCGGTTTTGTCTGTCTCTGTTGCATTATGTATTACCCTTTAAAGATGCTGAGTAAACAGAAGTAAGGTAACGAAACAGCAAGTGAGTCTGACAAAGTCTGATCTCTTCGGATTTAGGTGAGTTTACTACCATATGGCATAGCTATTCCCTTTTTATTACCTACATGAATTACAATTAATTGCATCCCTGAACATAAACGAAACCCCACCGAATTTTTTGATAGTAATAATGTGTTCCACATCGTGCGTAATTATAATTTCCTTCAATTCCTCAATCCATAACATTTTTCCAGGGTCTTCATAAGTTTGATAATCATGCTAGCAGTCAGTATTCTAGAGTGAGTAGTCAATTAGGCATCAGTAGGATGAATAACAGGCTAAATAACAACACGCTGAGGCGACATGAGGAGTTAAGTACACCATGAAGTAATCCATAAAATGGCACTCTATTATTAATTAGAGGGCCTCACAACCAGCCTCGACAAAGGGCCCAGTTTGGAGCAGTGTCCTTTAGTACCCACTTTTAACAATAGTAGCCCTTGCATACACCCTAAGCAAGGAGTCCGGTTTAACAGTAAATTCGTAAGGGGAGCTGGCAGCTATTTTTAACAAACTTAGCCTGGCATACATCTTAAACAAGGAGTGCGGTTTGACGGTGAACTCGGAACAAGAGGTCAAATTTAAGGGGTAAAGTCCTGAGATGATCCTGGAAGTCATTTCTAACAAATGGACCCCTTATGACCGGTTTAAACAGAGAGGCATAGTTCAAAGGGGAGCAAGACAGCCAATTTTAACAAGGGCCTTAGCAAACAAAATGCAAGAGGGGTCCAGTTTCTAGTAAAGCTTGTGGTGTCTTATCTAAAGCAGTGATGACTTGGGTGCATATTATTCTCCTACCATCACGATCGTGGATAACGTTCTCACACTCTAAAATACACTTTACGATTATGGGCCAACGCATGGTGGAGGCACACATCAAAGGATTTGGCACGGGCTAATCGCCAAAAATTAACAAAAGGTTGCCATAATCCGCAAAACTTTTCCACGGTTAAATAGCGTAATACCTACTCATGGCGGAAGAAAATGAAGGAGATCGGTTAACACGTTGACTGCGGCGTCATTTTGGTGCGGTAACCATAAACGCTGAACAACTTTTTCGATGAGGTTCACTTAAAATAGTTTATGATAATTGAAATTACTCATTCTGATAATTTTTTACATTTTTTCTTAAAAAAATCTATGTTTGATATGAAAACGCGGATTCGCATTGTCAGCACCTGGAATGAAAATTGTAAGTTAGGTGCTGATCAACGCGGATTCGCGACGCGTACAGTTTAAACTCAATGTTACTTAGAAAAGTGATTTTATTGCACATTCTAAAAAAATAATATAAATTCTAATAAAAAGCGTACTTATCAAACATAAAACAATAGGAATTAAGACAACAATAAAAATAAATATGTAAATAAGCTTCTTATCAAACAGAAACGGCTTTTGATAAAATAGGAACAAAAAATATTTCACTTTAAAAAACTAAGCTAACAATAAAAATAATACTGTAAACAAACTACGTATCGAACATAGAGACCGTTTTTTTTTTGGTATCAATAGAAACGTAAAATAAATTCTAATGATAAATATAAGAATAACAAACTAACTTATCGAACACAGAAACTGTTATAGTAACAATAGGAAGAAAATATTTCACTTACAAAACTAAGATAATCCTTCTTGATTGTGATAATCCTGAAAGCATTGTACGCATAATGCAGGTCTAGAAGGACAACTCGCACATTCATAGGTGGTATTTTTCGAATTTTCTTTCGGCCACACATTTTGCATGCTCTCCCTTTGGTCTCATTTTTGGAATTCTTTCCTGTTATTTTCGTTGCCAAATGTTTTGATTTTAATTTGCTTGATGTTACTTTTGGTTAGATTTGTACAGAATTCAGCAAGCCACGTGTAACGTCTAGTCGAAAATCGTACAGCTAGAGTTTTTTTCCCGAGTATCTGTTGTAAAACACATGGGCATTCAATAAAATCTGCTGAAGGAAATGCAGTCCGATTTTCTGGTACCACCGAACAGTTTTTCGTTCACAAGAATAATAGGAAAGCATTTGATCTTTTTTATCAATGCCATTCATGCTTTCATTGTATTTCACAATCGCGAGAGGCCTTATTTTCTCTCCGCCCTTACGGTTTTGACATTGGATCATATTATTTTGGAACTCTGTTGAAATGTATAAATATCGCGCCTATCCTTCCACTTTGCAACTACTACATCGTCATTATATTTGGCTACAGTTTGTCCTTTTGTTAGCTTCGCCTTTTCCACACCGACTAGATTTCTTTTTCTCTTCATTCGCAACGTTCCAGTTCAATACGTGCCCAAATTCAGTAGTTTTTCGGTCAAATCAACACTGTTATAAAAGTTGTCCATAAATAACGGGTGTCCCGAATTTAGGGGATTCTGCATCAAATCTATAATTTCTCTTCTAGTATGGCCTTTGCCGCTTTCCATATCTGTTCGTCCAGTATAAAGACTTACATTCAAAACTAAACTAACAGGTTCAGCAAGTTTATAAAGTTTTATGCCATGTTTATGACGTTTGCTCTTTATGTACTGGCGAAATACGAGCCTTCCGCGCCTCAAAATCATCGATTCGTCAAGAGATAAATTTTTTCGTGGTTGTTAAATTTAGCATTTGCACTAAAATGCTTTACGATAGTCCTTACCTTATATAACCTATCGTTTGGAATTTCTTCACCGGTCTTAGGATTAGTAGCAAAATGCAAGCAGCGAAGAACCAGTAGAAAGCGATTTCGTGACACATCAAATTAAATAATGGATCCGTTTTCCAATATTCTGCAATACGGTTTGTTTTCCATGTGCCCATGTTAAGAAAAAGTACGAAAAATACTTGTAAGTCAACTCTGGTTATAGACTTCCAAGTTGTTATTCTTGATTTCTCGCTCACTCCTTCTAAAAACGTTTCCAATGCGTAAATATTAGTCTCTTCTATTATAAAATTGTAGAATGTATCATCCGCTATAAAGTGAAAAAAATCTATCGGATTTGGACATGGAACAGGTCTCAATAATCCTGCATTTTTAGAAAATTGAATATTTTTCATTTCACCGTCGCCTTTCCAATCATTTGGATTTATGGACAGAGGTTGTGGTGCTAAATTACTTATTACTTCATCATCGGACTAATATTCCTCCGATGAAAACGCGTCATCCATATCTGCTGGCTGAAATTCGTCCTCAGAGTTTGAATCTTCAGCCTCACTACATCAATTATACAAATAATATTCAATTTCTTCGCCAGTGAGGTTACTTTTATTTTTAATTTGCAACCTGGGTCACTTAGAAGTTGATGGACCCTGATCTTCATTTTCCGTTTCAAAAAAATCCTCTCGCCCTTTCAAAAATTAATAAAATCGTGAACGATGTCGAACATAAGCAGCTGAATCGTTTATATGCTGGCCAAAATACAACAACATGGACCGTGTGCTAACCAAATACTAAGTAACATCAACGCTATGGCATATAACGGGGATCCGCGTTGACAGCACTACGCAAACGCCCTACTGATCCGCAGTCAACGTGTTAATGAATAAAACATATAGTTTAATACTGGCAACTCATATCCATGTGCAAAAATTACGATGAAACACTAAAGAGAGGTATCTGTAGTACGTAGTTTGTAGTCACAATTATTGAAACGAAGCGTTTGGTACATTTATCTTAACCAAAACAAGCGAACAAATGACTGATTCATATTACGAAACAAATTATTATTCTTTTCTATCATATTTATAGTGGACTATTTCTTAAGCCAAATTTCTTTTATTTGTCAATTATAGGTTCCTGAAATAAACTAATGCGAACTTTTAAGTAAATATACTTAGATGATATGTACTGTTATCAATCTCAATTTGATGAGTAGCTGCATTTGTTGTCTATAAACAATAAGCGACGATAGTTAGGATTTAAATACAAAAAGAATAGGAAACCTACATTTAGTTTGTCGTAATAAATGTTATATCAATCATTAATACGACGATTAGGCCTTTACTATTTTCAATTGTTGTAAGTAGTAAGGCTAAGCGGGTTCTGGACCAGGAAGTGACGTCACATCAATCAGCGACGTGAGCGACCACTTAAGTCCCGCCCAATTCCGGCGGCGGATCAATTAGGGACAAGGGCGCCACACCCCAGTGGCGTCGGGCCAATGGGAGAGGAGTATTGGCCCCTCCCCTCATAAGATTATCAAGGGACTGGCCCATCTGCTGACCAGTGAGATTCGGGCGACCAGCTTGGAAACATTATCAAGGGGGGCCCATCTGCTGACCAATGAGAGACGTTGCGTCTATCTTGAAAACATGCCAAGGGGGCTGACCCATATGTTGACCAATGAGAGACATGTCGGCCATATTGAACCCGTACTTTAACCCCTGATGGCTTCTTCAGAATGGATCCTCGACGTCTTCCTATGTGGATATTGCATGCCGCGGGGACATGCAGGTAAGTTCTTCGCAGAAGGAGAAGTCGCCTTCGTTCTTTGTCTTCGTTTCTGAAGAGACGTCGATGCGTCGTAGAAATATAAACCCTGAAAAAAATGGTTTGCTCGTCACGAGAGTCGAACTACGGAAAGCTGGCATGGTAAATATACGCCACTTCCTCTCGGACGCCGAGATTTGTTAGGTATGTAATGCAGAATGCTGGTTATATATATATATATATATATATATATATATATATATATATATATATATATATATATATATATATATATATATATATATATATATATATATATATATATTTCATACAGAGGTCACAGCGAATTTTACGGTTGGAAAATATAAAATTAATATACAGGTAGGCATTAGAATCATCATCTTAGAATAGCTAGGTATTATATATATTAGCCAAATCATTCACCCTTTGCTTTGATAATTACTATGTAGCATTGTTTATAAAATAGTATTCATTGGCGCTATACGTAAGGTAGGATATATATTTATACCTGAATCACTAATTTTATCAATAAATTTTAGGCTTCAGTGATTACCTATAGGGTAAATATTACCTAGTCTCAAATTTGATATTTGCGCTAGTTGATGTAGTTTTAATATTGATCAGAATTTGCTATAAATAACGTGAATATGATAACTGCAGCAGATAATTAGTCTTGAATATACACCTTTAACCTGTGATAATTACTTTATAGGATTGTTTAGAACAATTTTTTATTGCTATACGTAAGATAAATAAATATAAACTCTAAAGAAGCAAATTTTATCATTTAATGACATCCTGTAAATGCTGTAGTTATAGTTTCTTATTCTAATGAAAACCGTACATATTACAATTAAAAAATTAGAAAAATACTTTGATGTTATGCAATTAAAGCTATTTGCATTTGTAAATAAAATCATACACTTATAAACATTATATTGAAAATTTGCAATATAACATTTAAGCTGACGTTACAACGAATGATGTCAACTTGATCGGTGATAGAATGAGAACACATTCGGGGGAACAAGCAAAGAAATTTACGCGAAACTAATTTTTCTTATTCTAATGGAAACCGTTCATTTTACATTATTAAAATAACGCATTTGATAATCAATAGAAAATAATGTTGTTAATGAATACGTAATACTAATAAAGTAATTAGAAAAAGACTTTCATGTTATGCATGACAGTTAAAACTATTTGCATTTGTAAATAATAAAAATTATATTGAAAGTTTGCAACATTTTCACAACTTAGAATTCGCAGGTTTTTACCTGCTATCTAGAAACCATAGACATATATCCTCCTCAAAGCATTAGTAAAGCTAATAAATAAATATTCTGTGTAATAAAATCCTTAAATAATTTATGCATTGCAATGTTAAAAGATATGAATATGAAAATAATGTTATCGCAAAAGATAAAGCTATAGAACTACAGACATATCAGTATTAAAGAATTTCTTATTAGCGCTAACATATATATTTTGATTATTGGTATATATCTTCATTTTCCATTAAAAATTTTATAAAATTAAAAATTGAAACAAGTATAATAATTAAAATACTTACCATTTTTGGTTTTTTTTAATGGTGAATTCTAAATTATACAAACTAAACGTTTCGACATCACTTACAGTTATCTTCGTCAGTAGTAATATCTGTAAAAATTGTTAAAGATGTTGTAAGCAATTTTGTCAAAGTTTCTTTATCGGCAGATTCCAGAAATATTAAGAATATAATTTTCTTTCCGTCATTGAAACTATTATAAATAGGTAGATACCTGGTCAAATATATGTACCTAGAATTCTTTTTTACTGTAAATACTAGTGATCTTCTACATTAATTTTATATTTTCCAAACGTAAAATTCGCTGTGTGACGTCTGGATAAATGCATCCTGCGTTATATATTTAACAAAGCTCGGTGACAGAGAGGCAATGGTGTATATAGGGAGTTGTTGCAATGTGAAGTACTGTCTAGATCCGTATAGAAAGCCCAGTTTACAGCCAGCTGTTTTCCTGGCTGACAAAAGGTGGTCAACCCATGAAAGGTTTGCTGATTCGGGCATACTTAACATAGAAATAAAGCTTGAAAACTTGAGATCTGAGCTGTTAACAGCAGGAAATGATTAGTATTCCTTGGCGGACACAAGGCAACGCTAAGATTTGTCGGCGTTGAACATGAGTGGACTAATCTTTCTGCCACCCAGAGGACATTAGTGTAATCCATTGCATTTCCGTTCTTCAAACTTCTTTTTGGCCTTGGTGACGATGCTCACCTATGTACACGCACACGCACACGCACGCACACACGCACACTCACACGCACACGAACACGCACACGCACACGCATACCCACACGCACACGCACACGTACACGCACACGCACATGCACACGCATACGCATACAAACACACATAAACACAATCACACAAACACTCAAACATACTAACACACATACACACAAACACGCAAACACGCAAACACACAAACATACAAACAGACATACACACAAACACACAAACACACAAGCACACAAACACACAAACGCACAAACACACAAACACACAAACGCACATAACCAAAACTAACAAACACACCAACACACAAACACACAAACACACAAACACATAAACACACAAACACACAAAGACACAACACACGACAAACACCAAACACAAACACAAACACATCACACAAACACAAACACTACAAACACACAAACTACACAAACACACAAACACAAAACACACAAAACACAAACACACAAACACAAAAACACACAAACACAATCACACAAACACACACAAACACACATCACAAACACACAAACACACAAACACAAACAAATAACACAAAACACACAACACACAAACACAAAACACAAACACACAAACACACAAACTCACAAACACACAAACACACAAACACAACAAATACACAAACACACAAACATCAAACACACAAACACACAACACACACATACAAATACACAACATAAACACACAAACACACAACACACAAACACACAAACACACAAACACACAAACACACAAACACACAAACACACAAACACACAAACACACAGACACACAAACACACAAACAAAACACACAAACACACAAACACACAATCACACAAACACACAAACACACAAACATACAAACACACAACACACAACACACAAACACACAAACACAACACAACACACAAACACAAAATCGCACACACACACACAAACACAAACACAAAACACACACACACAACACAAACACGCACACACAAACACACAAACACACAAACACACAAACACACACAACACACAAACACACAACACACAAACACACACACACACACAACACACAAACACACAAACACACAAACACACAGAACATAAACACACAACACACAACACACAAACACTAAACACACAAACACACAACACACACAAACACACAAACACAAGACACAAATCACACAAACACACAACACACAAACACAACACACAAACACACAACACAAACACGCATACAACACAAACACACAAACACACAACACAACACACAAACACACAACATACAACACAAACACACAAACACTCAAACACACACAACACACAAACATAAAATACACACAAAACACAACACAACACACAAACACACAAACACACAAACACACAAACACACACAAACACACAAACACACAAACACACAAACAAAACACAAAACACACAAACACAAAACACACAACAAACACACAAACACACAAACACCAAACCACAAACACCAAACAACAAACACAACACACAAACACACAACACACAAACACACAACACATAACACACACAAACCAAAGACAAAAACACACAACACACAAACTAAACACACAAACCACAAACACAAACACACAAACACACAACACACAAACACACAAACACACAACACACAAACACACAAACACAAAATCAACACAAACACACAAACACACAAAACATAAAACACAAACACACAAACACACAAACACACAAACTAAACACAAAACACACATAAACACAAACACAAAATACAAACACACAAACACACAACACAACACACACAAACACAACAAACAACACAAAACACACAAACACAACAACAACAAACAAAACACACAACACTACAAACACAAAACACAACACACAATACACAAACACACAACACACAAACACAAACAACAAACACACAAACACACAAACACAACAAACAAACAACACAAACACACAAACAAACACACAAACACACAAACACCAAACACGAAAACACAATCAAACAATAACACACAAAACACAAACACACAACACAACAACAACAAACACTACAACAAACACAAACAACAATAACACATACACACAAACACATAAATACATATAAACATACATAACACACAAACAACAATCACAACACACAAACACACAAAACACAAACACACAAACACACAAACACACAAACACACAAACACACAAACCCACAAACACACAAACACACAAACACACTAACATACAAACACAAACACATACACACACAAACACACAAACACACAAACACACAAACACACAAACACACAAACACACAAAACACAATCAACACAAACACACAAACACACATCACACACACACAACAAAAACACGCACACACAACACACAAACACACAAACAAACACACACACAATGACACAAACACACAAACCACACAAACACAAACACACAAACACACAAACACACACATACACACAACACACAACACACACAAACACACAAACACAAACATCACAAACACAAACACACAACATACAAACACAAACACACAAACAACAAACACACAAACACACAAACACACACACAACACAACACACAAACACACAACACACAAACACACACAACACACAACACACAAAACACACACAAACACACAAAACACGCAAACACACAAACACACAAACACAAACACAACACACAAACACACAAACACACAAACACACAAACACACAACAACACACAACACACAAACACACAACAACAAACACACAACACACAAACACACAAACACACAAACACACAAAACACACAAACACACAACACAAACACACAAACAACACAAACACACAAACAACACAACACACACAAACACACAAACACACATAACACAAACACACAAACACAAACACTAAACAAAACACACACAATAGCCACAAACACAAACACACAATACAACACACAACACACAAACACACAAACACACAAACACACAAACACAAACACACAACACACAACACAACACAAACACACAAACACACAACACACAAACACAAAACACAACACACACAACAAAAACACAAACACACAAACACAAAACACACACACACAAACACACAAACACACAACACACAACACACAAAACACAAACACACAAACACACAAACAACACACAACACACACAAACACAAACACACAACACACAAACAACACAAACACACAAACACACAAACACACAAACACACAAACACACAAAACACACACACACAAACACACAAACACACAAACACAACACACAAACACACAACACACAAACAACAAACACACACAACACACAACACAAACTAACACACAACAACACACACAAAACACAAACACAACACACAAACACACAAAACACAAAAACCAAACACACACAAACACAAAACATACAAACACAACACACAAACACACAAACACACAAACACACAACACAAACACAAACACACAAACACACAACACACAAACACAAACACAAACACACAAACACACACAACATACACAACACACAAACACACAAACACACAAACACACAACACACAAACACACAAACACAAAAACACACAATCACACAAACACAAACAAAACAAACAAACACACAACACACAAACAAACACAAACACACAAACACAAAACAAACACAAACACACAACAAAACACAACAAAAACACAAACACATAAAACACATAAACACACAAAACACAAACACAAACACAAACACACAAACAACAAACACACAAACACAAAATAACACACAAACACACAAACACACAAACAACAAACAAAAACACAAACACACAAAATAAAACACATAAACAAACAAAACAAACACACAAACACAAACAACAAACACACAAACACACAACACAAACACAAAACACAACACAAACACAAACACACAAACACAAAACACACAAACACACAAACACAAACACACAAACACACAAAACACATAAACAAAACACCAAACACACAAACAATAAACACAAAACACAAACACAAACAAACACACAAACAAAAACACAAACACACAAACAACACAAACACACAAACATACAAAACAACACAACACACAAAACACACATAACAACACAAACACACAACACACAAATACAACAACAAACACACAAACACATCAACATAACACAACAAAAACACAAACATATAAACATACATAACACAAACACACACAACACACAACACACAACAAAACACACAACACAAAACACACAAACATAAAACACAAACACACAACACAACACACAAACACAAACACAAACACACACAACACACAAACACAAACACAAACACAAAACAAAAACACAACACACAACACAACACAAAACACACAACAACACACAACACAATACATACACAAACAATAAAAACATAACACACAAAACACAAAACACATAAAACATAAAAACATAATAAAAACAAAAATAAAAAATAACAAATAACAACAAAAAAAACAAAAACATCAAATACACAATAAATACAAACACAACACAAAATCACAAAATACAAAACACAACAAACACATAAACAAAAACACACAAACACAAACATAACACACAAAAAACACAATAACACAAACAAACACACAAACACACAACACACAAACACACAACACACAAACACACAAACACACAAACACAACACAAAACACACAAACACACAAACACACAAACACACAAACACAACAACAACACAACACAAAACACAAACACACAAACACAAACACACAAACACACACACAACAAACACACAAACACACAAAAACAAACACACAAACACACAAACACACAAACACACACACAAACACACAAAAACACACAACAACACAAACACAAACACACACAAACACACAAACACACAACACAAAAACAACACAAAACAACACAAACACACAAACACACAAACACACAAACACACAAACACAAACACACAAACACAAACACCAAACATACAAAAACACACAAACACACAACACACAAACACTACAAACACACAACACACAACACACAAACACACAACACACAAACACACAACACACAAACAGCACAAACACACAAACACACAAACACACACAAACACACAAACACACAAACACACAAACACACAAACTACACAAACACACAAACACACAAAACACAAACACAAACACACAAACACACACAAACACACAACAACACACAAAACACACAAACACACAAAAAACAACACACAACACACAAACACAAACACAAACACACAACACAACAATAACACAACAAAACACACAAACACACAACACACAAACACACAAACACAAAACAAAACACACACAACAAACAAACACACAAACAAACACAAACACACAAACACAAACACACAAACACACAAACCCACAACACACAAACACACAAACACACAAACACACAAACACACAAACACACAATCACACAAACACAAAACAACACAAACACACAACACACAAACACACAAAATACACAAACACACAAACACACAACACAAAACACACAAACACACAAACACACAAACACAACAAACACACAACACAAACACAAAACACACAAAACACACAAACACACAAACACACAAACACACAAACACACAAACCACACAAACACAAACACACAACCACACAAACACAAACACACAACACACAAACACACAAACACACAAACACACAAACACACAAACACACAAACACACAAACACACAAAGCACACAAACACAACACAAAACACACAAACACACAAACACAAACACAAAACACACAAACACAAACACAAACACACAAACACACAAACACAACACAAACACAACAAAACACAACACACAAACACACAAACACAAACACACAAACACACAACACACAAACACACAAACACACAAACACACAACACACAACACACAAACACACAAACACAAACACACAAACACACAAACACAAACACACAAACACACAAACACACAAACACACAAACACACAAACACACAAACACACAAAACACAAACACACAAACACACAAACACACAAAACACAAACACACAACACATAAACACAAACACAAACACAAACACACAAAACAACACAAACACACAAACACACAAAACAAAACAAACACAACAAAAAAAACACACAAACACACAAACACACAAACACACAAACACAAACACAAACAAACACACAAACACACAAACAACAAACACAGTAAACACAAACACACAACAACAAACACAAACAACAGACACAAAACACAAACACACAAACACAAACACAAAACATACACACAACACACAAACACAAACACACAAACACAAACACACAAAACACAAAAACACACAAAAACACAACAAAACACAAACACACAAACACACAAACACACAAACACACAAAACACAAAACACAAAAACACACAAACACAACAAACACACAAACACAACAAACACAAACACACAAACACACAAACACAAACTAACACAAACACAATACACAAACACACAAACACACAAACACAAACACACAAACACACAAACACACAAACACACAAACAAAAACATACACAAACACACAAACACACAATACACAAACACACAAACACAAAACACACAACACACAAACACACAAACACAACACAAACACAACAAATACAAACACAAACAACACAAACACAACACACAAACACACAAACACACAACACACAACACAAAACACAAAATACACACAACACACACAAACACAAAAACAAACACAAACACAAAACAAAAAACACAAACACACAAACACACAAACACACAAACACAAAACACAAACACACATACACACAAAACACATAAACACACAACAAACAACACACAACACACAAACAACAACACACAAACACACCACAAACAACACAAACACAACACAAATACAACACAAACACACAAAACAACACAAACACAATGCAAAACACACAAAACACAAACACAAAACACAAAACCACAAACACACAAAACAAACAACACAAAAACACACACACAAACGCACAAACACACAAACACACAAAACGACAAACAGACACACACAACACAAACACACACACAAAACACAGAAAACAAACACAAACAAACACAACAACCAAACATAACAAACAACAAACACAAAACACACAAACACAAAACACAAACAGCAAACACAAAACACACAAACACACAAACACACAAACACACAAACACACAAACATACAACACACAAACACACACCACACAAACACACAGACACACACGACAACACACAAACACAACACACAAACCACACACGCACAACACGCGCACACACACACAAGACACACACAACTCACAAACACCACACACACACGCACACAGACACACACGCAACACACAACACACGCACAGCACACCACAACACCACACACGCACACGCACACGACAGCACACACAAACACGCACACACGCAAACACACAACACGCACACAGACACGCACACGCACACACACACACGCACACAGCACCACGCACACAAACGCACACACGACGCACACAGCACACACACAACACAACACACACACACGCACCACGCACACACACACGCACACGCACAGCACACGCACACACATACCACAAACACACAAACACACACACGCACAGCACACAACACGCACACGCACCACCACACACACGCACAACAACACACGCACACGCTCACACAAACACGACACGCACACGCACAGACAACACACACACAGCACACGCAAACACACACGCACAGCAAAACGCAACACACACACACAACAGCATACAGCACCAACGCGCACACCACACGCACAACACACGACACACACACACACCAACACAGCACCCACGACAACGCACTGCACACACACATGCCACAGCAAACCACACAGACACACACACGCACACGCACCAGCACACCACACAACACACAGACACACGACACGCACACGCACACACGCACAACACACAAACACCATACACACACAACACACAACGACACACACACAACACACAACACACAAACACACAACACAATACGCACCACACACAACACACGCAACACAGCAACACTCACACACAGACACACAGACACAACACAACACACACAACACACACACACAGACACAAACACAACACAACACAAACACACAAACACAACACACAAACACACAAACACACACACACACAAACATACAAGCACACAAACACGTAAACATACAATGACACAAACGCCAAACACACAAACACAGAAACACCATCACACAAATACACAAACACAGACACAAACACACAGACACGTAAACACACAAACACACAGACACACAAACACATAAACACACGCGCAAGAACATGCACACGCACACGCTCACGCTCACGCGCACGCACATGCACACGGACACGCACGCGCACACGCACACGCACACGCACTCGCACACTCACACGCATGCTCACACTACGTGCACATACACGCACACGCACTCCCACACGCACACGCACTCGCACACGCACACGCACACGTACACGCATACGCTCACTCACAAACACACGAACACACATACACGCAAACACACATTCACGCAAACACACAAACACAGAAACACATAAACACACAAACACACAAACACACCAACACACAAACACTCACACACACACAAACATACAAGTACACAAACACGTAAACATACAATGACACAAACACCAAACACACAAACACAGAAACACCATCACAGAAATACACAAACACAGACACAAGCACACAAACTCACAAACACACAAACACACAAACACGCATACACGCAAACACACAAGCACACAAACACACACACACAAACACACAAACACACAAACACAAAAACACAAACACACAAACTCCCTAACACACTAACACACAAGCACACAAACACACAATCACACAAACACACAAACACACACGTACACACGCACACAAACACACAAACACCACAACAGCACAAACACACAACACACACACACCACTCAACACACTGCACACGCAAACACACACAACCACACAAACACGTACGCACACCACACAACACACACCAGCACACACACACACAGCTACACCACAACACGCAAGCACGAACATAGCACACAACGCAACACGCAACTACACACGCACACAGCACACGCACACGCACCACGCGCACACGCACACTGACACACACGCACACGCACACACGCTACACGACACGCACACACACGACACAAGCACACACACGCACAACCACACAGCACACGCACGCACACACATCACACGCACAGCACACGCACGCACACGCACGCACACGCACACACACGCATACGCACACCACACGCACGCACCCAACACGCAACACACACAAACACAAACACAATCACACACACAACACACAAACACACAAACACACAAACACACAAACACAACACACACAAACACACAACACACAAACAAACACACAAACACTAAACAACAACACACAACACCAAAACACAAACACAGAAACCATACACAAATACACAAACACAACACACACACAACACTAAACACACAACACACAACACACAAACACAAAACACACGCCAAAACATCACAGCACACCACGCACCGACACGCAACACACACCAGCGCACACACACGCACACCGACACACACCACACACACACAACACGCACACGCACCACACACACGCACTGCACACGCACACGCACAACACCACAACACAAAACACACAACACACAACACGCAAACACACACACGCAAACACACAAACACGAAACACTAAACACACAACACACAAACACCAAACACAAACACCACACACACACAAAACACAAACACGAAACAACAAGACACAAAACAAACACACAAACACAAACACACACAAAAACACAAACACAGACACAGCACAAACCAACAACACACAAACACAACACAACACACAAACACAACACACACACAAACACACAAACACAAACACAAAACACAAACACAAACTCACAACAACACACAAACACACAATCACACAAACACACAAACACACACGTACACACGCACACAAACACACAAACACACAGGCGCACAAACACACAAACACACAAACACACATACTCACATACACGCAAACACACAAACACACAAACACGTAAACACACAAACACACAGGCACACAAACACATAAACACACGCGCACGAACATGCACACGCACACGCAGACTCACACGCACACGCACACGCACACGCACGCGCGCGCTTACACGCACACACTTTTGCACACACACGCGCACGCACACGTACACGTACACGCACACACACGCACAAGCACACGTACACGCACACTCATAAGCATACGCACACACACATTCACACGCACAGGCACACGCACGCACACGTACACGCACACGCACACACACGCATACGCACACACTCACGCAGACTCCGGAAAGAGGCACGAGGACCAAAAATCGTGTTGGGAACAATCACACAAAAACAAAACACACAAACTCACAAACACACATATACCCAAACACACAAACACTCAAGCACACAAGCACACAAACACTCAAACACGCAAACACGTAAACACACAAACACACAAGCACACAATTTCCACAAATACGCACGTACACGCACTCGCACACGCACACGCACACGCACACTCACACGCACACGCATGCTCACACTACATGCACATACACGCGCACGCGCACTCTCACGCGCACACGCACACGCACACGCACTCGCACACGCACACGCACACGCACACGCACACGCACACGCACACGCACACGCGCACGCACACGCGCACCCACACGCACGCGCGCCCACACGCACGCGCACACGCACACTCACACACACACGCACACACTCAAGCTTACGCAAACACCCACTCACTCGCACATGCACACACACGCACACGCACACGCACACGCACGCACACCACACAACACACAAACACAAAAACACGCAAACACTCTAACACACAAACACACAAACACACAAACACACAAACACACAAACACAAACACACAAACACACAAACACAACCACACAAACACAAAAACACAACAACACACAAACACACAAAACACCACGCCACACGCACACAGACCACACACACGCACAAACACACACACACACGAACTCAACACGCAAACACCAAACACACAAACACAAACACCAAACACACAGACACAAAACAAACACACGCGCAAACACGCACAGCAACCACACGCACGCACCGCACACGCACCGCGCACACCGCACACTTTGCACACACGCGCACGCACACACACGCACACCACGCAAGCACACACGCACACCAATACGCACACACACACACGACGCACACGACACGACCACACACACGCATACGCACTCACGCACCCGACAAAAGCAACAAACAAAAACAACACACACAAACAACACACAAACCACAACACTCACCAAACACACAACACTAACAAGACACAAACACCAACACACGACAACACAACACAACCACAAACACAAACAACACAACAAACCACACACAACACACCACCAACACACAACACAACCAACCCACACCACAACCACACAACCACAACACACGCACCAAACACAAACCACCACACACACACAACCAACACCAACTCCACACGCAACAACACACAAAACAAACGACACAACACACCACACCACACCACCCCCCACACGCACGCGCGACACCACACTGCACACACACGACACGCACACGACACACACACACCACAAGCACACGACCGCACACTGCAACGCACACACACACACACGCACACGCACACGCACACACGCAACCACACACACCAACCCGAAAAGCACGACCAAAAACTTTAACAATCACACAAAACAAAACACACAAACACACAAACACACAAACACAAACACACAAACACACAAACACAACCACACAAACACAAAAACACAAAAACACAAAATCACACAAATAGTCACGCACGCGCGCACGCACACGCACTCGCACATGCACACGCACACGCACACGCACACGAACGTGCACACGCACACGCACACGCACACGCACACGCACATTCACACGCACACGCACGCGCACATGTAAACGCACATGCACACGCACACGCACTCGCACACTCACACCCACACCCACACGCACACGCACACGCACACGCACACGCACGCGCACACTCACACGCACACGCTCTCGCACACACACACACACATGTATATATATATATATATATATATATATATATATATATATATATACAGAAGAGTAAGGAGAAAATTAGCTTTACGTCTGGGTGGGGTCAAATGGTCTTAAAAAACACTACTCTGTTAAGACGTCAATCTTCCAATATTTATTTATATCTTCATCAGGTGAGTTGCTAAAAATTAACACTACAGATAATGACATGTGAAAGTGATATAACTGTACTTAGACATGAGATTAGCATTAGTAGACACATTAAAAATTATTTCAAATTATAGATTAATATATGTCGCCAAAAAAACTCACAACTGCACAATTAAAGTTAAATATTACCACATTAAAACGATTTACACTGACAGGTAAGATAATCATATACAAATTTAGTATTACAATCCACAGCCATAACCGTCACACTTGAATCTAATACCACTTAATTTAGTTACTTTTCGTTTTCTTATGTGGAAGATCTTACGGCGAGAAATAATGTAAGAATAATTTGACGCACCGTGTAAATGCAGCCTTGTGCTAACGTACGGAACTTATTTTGAATGTAAATAAAGTGAGTTTGCGCGAAAAAAATTTTTTTGGTGTATGCAGAATGTAAATTGCTGTGAAGGATACGCCACTGGAATATTAACGGGTCATCGTATGTCATATAAAAGAGTATTTGAAGGTTAGATGCAGATTTTTAGTTGTAAGCATTAATGTGGTCGTATGTATTTATAGTGTAGTTGTGAGTTTCCTTGTCGACTGTTACAACATAAATTAAAGTAGGTATATTTTGAAGTAATTTTTAATGTGTCTACTACTTGTTCTTTGTTAATGCTTTCAACGACACCAAACTCCATTCATATGATGCATGATGTAAAAAAACTTTTACATTATGATATGATGCATGTTTTGTAGGTGTTACTTAACGTCATGGTTACAATAGATGAACTCACGATTACAATGTTAATGTCTATCAAAAACTGAACACAAGTTGCTACCGTGCAAATAATTAAAATAATTTTAACAAAATGTAACGTTTTCTTACTTTGACAAAGAAATTTTCTCATTTTTAATGTTTACGATAATTTTTATTCAATGTTTCCTTATGTAACCTTCCTCCATATTTACCTTGTCGGGCGTAAAATGATGCACTCTTTCTAATTCTGCGATAAAAAATGGGGGTTGATATAAAAAAACATGTCGTCTTTCTTTTTCTTGACACAAACTCTATATTTCACTTGTACGTAAAAAAAATTTAAATTGAAAATCAAAAGTCCGAGCGTTTTCTTCCTAAACTCCCATACGAATTTTAATTGAATTTATCCGCTACCTTATGAACGCACCCTATGTATATATATATATATATATATATATATATATAGACACACACGCACGCACACGCGCACACTCACTCATTCGCTCACTCACTCACACTCACTCACTCACTCACTCACTCACTCACTCACTCACTCACTCACTCACTCACTCATACACACACATAAATCACACACAACATACAACACACTCTCGCACGCATACGCACACGCACACGCACACGCACACGCACACGCTCACGCACACGCACACGCACACGCACACGCACACAGCACAAGCACACGCACACGCACACGCATACGCACGCGCACGCGCACGCGCACGCGCACGCACACGCACGCACACACGCACACGCACACGCCCACACGTACACGCACACACACGCACACGCACACGCACATTCAAACGCAAACCCAGACGCAGACGCAGACGCAGCCACAGACACAGACACAGACACAGACACAGACACAGACACAGACACAGACACAGACGCAGGCGCAGACACAGGCATAAACACAGACACAGACACAGACACAGGCACAGACACAGTCACAGTCACAAACACAGACAAAGACACAGACACAGACACAGACACAGACACAGACACAGACACAGACACAGACACAGACACAGACACAGACACAGACACAGACACAGACACAGACACAGACACAGACACTGAAACAGAAACACAGACACAGACACAGACACAGACACAGATACAGACACAGACACGAACACAGCCACAGTCACAGACACAGATACAGACAGCCACAGACACGGACACAGACACAGACACAGACACAGACACGGACACAACACACACGACACACACAACACGCAACACACACAACACACACAACACACACAACACGCACAACACACACAACACACACAACACACACAACACACACACAACACACACAACACAACACACACAACACGCACAACACACACAACACACACAACACACACAACATACACAACACACTCAACACACAGAAACTCACACAAACACACCCCACATACAAATATTTACTTACACATCATTCAAAAACTCATCTACGGTGTAATATCATTTATCAGTTAGATAAGTTTTAATCTTAGATTTAAATTTTTACTATCTAAATTTTGGATTAAAGATAGCAATTTATTAAATAAACTTTGGTCTATAATAGATTAAGCTAAATATACTTGAAGTTAATCTGAGGTAGTTTAATCTAATTTCATTTTGAGTTTTAAGTGATTGGGAATATGTACTTCCGATCTTTACCAAAAGAACTACAAATAATAGCTGAAAATGAATTAAATGAAGTACCCAGCCGGATTCAAGATGACATAAATACTATTAGAAAATGGTTAAACAGTCAACCACATTTAAATGCTCGCAAAGGTAAATATTATAACAGTAAGCTAACCAAAAATGTATGTATTGCCTTGTAGATGATCAGTGGATATTAACGTTTTTAAGAGCTTGTAAATTTAGTCTTGAACGTACTAAAGAAAAAATTGATAAATTTCTTTGTATGAGATCATTGGTGCCTGAGTATTTTCGAGACCGCGATCCATTCGCAAGTGACATACAGCATTCCTTTGATAAATGGTTAGAATTATTTCCATTAAAATGTTAATAATTCTTTTTCAAATATTACAGCGTAACGGCAATATTACCAACTAAAAATGGAGAACCCAGCAGATGTATAATGCGTGTGGGAGCTGCCAATCCAGATTTAATAACGTTTACAGGTGTGATAAGACTGTATTTTATGCTTTATGATATATTACTAGAGGAAAGTGATAATAGTGTAATTGCCGGAGCTTGTTTATTATTGGATTTTAAAGATGTCACTTACGCACATGTTTTGCATGTAACTTTTCCGCTTTTGAAAAAGGCACTAATGTGTTTGGAGGGGTCTTATCCTATCAGAACAAAATATATTTGTATAGTTAATGTTCCATCGATTGCTATTCCTATATGTAGACTTATACAAACATTAGTGTCCAAGAAATTACGGGAACGGGTACGTACCTCAGATATAATATCATATCCATGTACCTATATACCTATACCTATATATATAAATGAAATATTGTTTTTAGTTTGACTTTTATGCCAACGAAGGAGGAGATTCAATTTATAAGCATTTTCCAAAAGATATTCTTCCTAAAGAATATGCAGGGGATGGTAAACCTATGTCAGAATTATCAAGTGCTAAGCCTACATTTTAGATTTTGTTTGATGCTAATGAGTACTTTTTAGTGGAATTGAAGAATAAAATCGAAAGTTATAAAGAATGGTTTTTAATGGATAAACAATATTGCTCTGATGAATCCAAGCGAACGAAAGATTCCAAAGCCTATAATGACGTATTTGGAATAACTGGATCTTTTAGACAACTGGAAGTTGATTAAGAGTTTTAACAAATTATTAAAAATAAAGTTTATTCTTAAACTAGTATAGTATTATTATATGCAGTGCTAGAGAGTTATGATAAAATTGGGTGGAATCCGTGAGGTCTGTTTCTCAGACTAATAGTGCTTTACCGGTACATTAAGACGCTCTAATAGTCTGGGTACGCAGAACGCCAATCCCAAATCTTCCAGCAGCCCTGTGGGCTGTTCAAGATTTTTCATCATAAGCCAGCATTTTCCAACATCAAATTATCTGTGACCAACATTGGGCAAGCTTCAGTAGTTACTAGGGTGTTGATATGCTAATTACATAATGCAAAGGCGTCAATAATATTTTATATATATATATATATATATATATATATATAATCATTAATTGTATTTTATTTAAAATTACCTTTTAAAGTACATACAGTAAAAGATTAACTCGAGTGGGACTTGAACCCATGACCTCCACTTTGCTAGAGTGGGGCTCTTCCATCTGAGCTATCGAGGAGGCAAGTCTCAATCGATTCAAGCTTGAACTGTATGTATAAAAATTATAATACATCGTAACTAGGGAAGTACATACAGTTCAAGCTTGAATCGATTGTGAAATTAAATTTCCTTTCTATCGATGTAACATTATCGATATTTTGGAGTGATAGTTTTTGAGATATTCATATTTTTATCTGATTTCAGTTTTTATTGCGCTTTGGAAAACGTTTGTCAATTGTTTTAAACAACTGATAAGAAGTCTTGTTTTTAGAATTCAATCATTTCTATCTCTCCGAAAATAACTTTTTTCAAACATGGATAACTTGATTTTTTTAATGCACAAGAAATAAACAATAAATACTCAAGAATTAAGAACAAAACTCAAAAGAAATACGTTGAATGAAAAATAAATACATAAGGATTGCACAAGTAATACAAAATAATGACTTAAGGCTTGCACAAGAAATAGAGAAGAAATGCACAAGAAATACAGGTTATCCTGTTGACACGTTCCCTCGTTTGATACTGCACGCGTCCGGCGTTTGTAACAACTTTCAGGATACCGTACCGCATAAATCCTTGACGCCAATAACGCATTTCTTTGGCATTCTCCAAGAATGAAAGTCATGTCGATCAACTCTGCGTTGGACAACAACATTTTAATGGAAATGTCTTGTAGAAACACTTAAACTGATACACAAGACAGCACAGCATAACAGAAGCTCAAGAAACTGACGTTTCTTGTCAGTTGTTTAAAACAATTGACAAACGTTTTCCAAAGCACCGCGGCAATGAGCAATAAAAACTGAAATTAGATAGAAATGTGAATATCTCGAAAACTATCACTCCAAAATAGCAATAACGTTACATCAATGGAAAGGAAATGTAATTTGCTATCCGCTGATGTAAGGTAATATGGGTGGTTCCATTTAAAAAAATCAAGTTATCCATGTTTGAAAAAAAATATTTTCGGAACGATAGAAATTATTGAATTCTAAAAGCAAGATTTTTGGCAATGAATGAGAATGATGCGGTACCCTTTTCGGAAGTAAAAAACGAAAGCCACATCTCTCTACCGGTATCCGTCTTCGAGATATTGAAAGTTTTCGGAGGCACTGCAAACGTCATTTTTTCTACAAAATGTCAAATAACTCAGAAACAAAGCGACGTAGACGCATAGTATGGTTATTAAAGTGACCTTTAAATTCAACGATAAATTCAAAAATGTAATAATATATAGGTTGTACTGTTTAAAATAACGAATTGCTTAAGCATAAAATAGTATATTGTTTAACGAGTGACGAAAGCAACATTTTTTTTAAGCGAGAGAACGAGACGAATCCGAGTTTAGTAATGTTTGGGAGCTTAAAAAAAGTTTTCGACGAGTTCAGCACTATATTTTTTCTATGACCCCATACAAACAAAAAAATAATACAAAAGATTCTTTATTGAATTAAACAATGTCTGAACGAATTATTCAATATTATACAGGTTTCACAGCAGACCTTAAACTCCTCATAAATTTAAATTATTTTTTAATTAGATATTGTTTTATTCCAATATTTGAACAACTATTTAATAATATAGGGGTTTCACGGGCAAATTTTTTATGTGAAGTAGAGGATGGCATATCGGTTCTGCTAACAAATGTCAGCTCAGATGGAGATGCGCCATAATTGGACCCCGACGCAGCTATTGTTGCATTTTGTATAAACTGTAAAATTTTGGTCTGTGTTTGATTTTTATTGCTGGTGTATTAGTTTAAGATGGTCACCTCCTGAATCCACTAGTTCTGCGAAAGTTGTGTCCGGTATATTCTTGAGGAAAAGGCAGATTTAAATTCTGAGTTACTTCCATAGGAAATTTAATAAATTTGTTAATTCCGACAACTTACCTACTACACTTTCCATTTTGATAGTTAATGAAGAATATTGAATTAATTTAATTAATATTTTGTGGACCATGATTCATATATTTTTTAGGAATTCCATAAAAATTTCCTGAAATATAAAACGAAGCGCCAAGCACCCATAAATTCCAAAAATCAAAGCAACCTAAAATTATTTGTACCACTAAATATTAATTTGTAGAAACAATACCTGATTACCTTGCCTTAATTAGTAAATATTTTGAATCGGCTGCATTTGTTAGGAACGTGTTTATTTCTTGGGCAGAAAAAATAGACTTCTTACTTTTAAAACCGCTGGATCTTGGTTTCAGGAAAGAACTTAACTTGGGACACTTGATTGATACTGTTGTTCTTAATATCGAATATATAGACCATAGGTTCGATGCCTTTAAAGTTTCCGACAATTTTGCTAAATGTGCAAGCAGCAAATGAACGTACTTGGTTATCAGCCCTCTATTCCATGAATGTACTATAAATTTCTTCATGCCTCATTGATTTTTCCGGTAAGAAATCCGCAGATGTTTGCTCTGCTTGATTTCTTATCTCGGGTGGAGTATTTGAAACATGCAAGTCACTTTCTAAATTAGAATTCATAGAGAAACCACGACAAAAACAAACTGAGGTTACTTAATAAATATGTATATAGTGTTAACGAAATTGGAAAAGTGAACCCAAAATTCAGAGATAAATTTTTTTATTCTATACTTCCCGACGTTAACCATTGAAAAATAGCGAATTGCGCAATCGCACTTTGTTCTGTAGTTGGACAATTATATAGTTACAGTAAACAAACATAACCTAACAAATAGATTCAAGAGCTGGGCAACTATATCATATAGGGAATGTATTGAACAAAACGATGTATCTCCATCTCCTTTATTCTGCTTAAAAATGTGCACATTGTGTGCATTATGGTTAGCATTATATACTTTATTTTATTTTGCCACCATAATGTTCTTTATACGCCCCTAAATGCGGGCGTAATGTGGTCTATAGCACGGAAATGTCATTGTTGCTAAGCAGCATGATTGACAGCAAACACATGACATGGTATGTCACGTAAGTTGAAAGAATTATTGAACCAACAACCTTACTATACAACCTTTATTAATAAAAATAATAGTAATGAAACTTATTCTTTATAAAAATTGAAAGTACAGTTGGACACATTTTTTGTGCTCCGCCACGCGCAATACTTTTTGTACTCTTGTATGTATAAATATTTCGATTTGCTTGGAATTATTTTTGCCTGGGCGGCCTCAAATTCAGCTAAAATTTCTTGTGAATAAGTTTTTGCGTTTTCACCTTCCATTTTAGAATGCAAATTATTTACAAACAAACTGTACCTTAGCAACAATTTAGCAATATCACAGTATCTTAGTAACAACAAATTAGCCTACTGTCGACTTTATTTTACTGCATTTGCATTTAAAAACTTGCCGAAAATACTGAATCTGTTTAAAATTTTGTTCCAGTTTCACGGTGCAAAATAAAATAAAACATTGTATGTACCACGGGCATAATTGTGGATTATGGCTCTCAGGAATATAAAAGCCCTCCGCTTCGCGTCGGGCTTTTAACATTCCCTCGAGCCATAATCTTCTGATTATGCCCTTAATACATAAATATCTATTATAATTGACAAATAATAGTAATACAGTAATAATTTATTTTAATGTAACAAATTCAGACTATTCAACCAAGCTGAGAGTATATTCATTGTATAACAACACATACGAATGATGAATTGGTAACCATTTGGAAAGAAATATGTGAAAATGTATTCGTTAAACCACAGAAAGGAAAAATACCGATTAAGATACTAAATACCAGAGATAATCCAGTTTAATTAATTAAGCTCAATCCACAAATTACACCATTAAATGATTATACGTTTGAGTTTGAAAATTAAATACGTCGGTTCATAAAACAAAGGAATTGCGTAAACTTAATTTAAGTTACTTAAACTCTAAAGAAAAACTCGCGAAGGAAGTATTTGTAAAAAATTTTCTGATGTATTTTGTTGAACAGATGACAAATTAACTACTAGAAAGATTTATAAACAAACAATTCATTTAAATTAAAATGCGACACCAGTGTTCGTAAAACATATCGTACCCCTCACTCAGAAAAGGGAAATTGAAAAGCAAATTAAAAGAATGTGAGGATGTTATAATTGAAGAGTATCATAGCAATTGGTGATCCCCTATTTTCTTAATACCTAAAAAATCAGGCATGAATGAAGAGAAGAAATGGAGATTAGTTGTATGTTATAGAAAAATTAAATGAGAAATTGCAAAACGCTAAATTTCCTTTACCAAATATTACAGAAATTTTTTATTTATTGGTAGGTGCGCTAGATTTTAGTCATTTAGATTTAACTAGGATTACTATCAATTGGAAGTAATTCTAGAAAGTAGAAGTTACACAGCATTTACTACCAGTACTGGCCATACAGGATGAAAATACTTCCAATGGGATTAAAAACAAGTTCAAGTGCATTTTCGAGATTAATGACAATGGCTATGTCAGGGATTAACTATGAAAAGTGTTCTATTGATTTGGATGATTTAATTGTGTGCGGACAAAACTTAGATGAACATAATACAAATTCAATTAACGTTTTTGATAGGTAACGAAAGGTTACTTTAAAATCCTCTATAGTGTGAATTTCTTAAGAAAGACGTTCTATATTTACGTCATATAATTTCAGTGATCGGGACTTCACCAGATGATAAAAAACTAAAGTAATAAAAAATTATCCACAACCAAACAATGCAGATGAAGTAAAACGATTTATTGGTTTCGATCATTTTTATTGGACGTTTGTACCGAACTTTGCGCCTGTAAATAATTTATGTGGATAAAGCGTTCCTTCTGACTGGACAACAGAATCTTTTAAAACACTAACAGATTTACTAATACAACCACCACTTTTGCAATATCCAAATTTTTCAGAAGATAATAAATTTAAATTGCTTCAGTATTAGGTGCGGTTGTATTTAAAGGAGCCGACAAACCAGTAGCATATGCTAGTAAAGGGTTAAATAAAGCACAAATAAGCTATCCTACAATTGAGAAAGAATTATTAGCTATAGTTTGGCCAATTAAACATTTTCGACCATACTTATTTGGGCGACATTTAAAAAGTTATACAGATCATAATCCATTATTATATTTATTTAACATAAAAGATCCTTCGAGTAGGCCATTAAAATTTCGTTTATGTTTAGAAGAATGGAGCGGCTGATGCATTGTCACGTGTGAATGAATTAATAAGTATGAGAGAGTAATTGCTGTTTTAATGGGATCACAACGAAAGAAAAATTTTGAAATAGAAAGTAAGTTTGATTGTGATGAGCCTGATACTGACAGTTGGATTGATTACCCAATAGTTGTAGTTCTTAAAAAACGAAAAAAGTGTTTAAAAATGAGGATCCTGACAGAAGATGAATTACAAGGTATACATAATTATGATTACATTGTTACCAAAAATGAAACTTTTTGTTACTCACCTTCAAAAGAAATTCTATTTGTTAATCCTTGTACTGGTTCGGCATTAACCCAGGAGGTGCTGTGGAGGGATTTGGAGAAAATAAGTAAAGATATTAAAGTATTAAAATTATGTGCATATTAAAACATAATTGAAGGAGAAAGAACTAAAAATTACGAAACACCTAGGATAAATGTTAAAAAAGCTGAGAAAGTTACTGATATTGCCAAGAAGTTAATTTTAAACGATTTTCACTTACTACCGACAAGTGATCATGCGGGAATAAAAATATTACTCTTGGAAAGGTTGAAGTAGCGATGTAGAAAATTATACAAAAAGTGCGACAAATGCCAAAAACAAAAATATAGTAAACGCATAAAACAACCGATGAGTGTGACTACAACAGCACATTCAGCGTTTCATGAAATATATTTAGACGTTGTAGGTCCTTTGGACAAGGATAACTTTAATTTTTCATGTATACTAACTATACAATGTGACTTAACTAAATATACAGAAGCATATCCTTTAGAATCTAAGAATACGGTAACAATAGCGAAAACATTTGTTAATAACTGTAGACTACGTTTTGGAGTTCCTAGTGAAATTGCTACTTATAGATATGAAAATGTAAACTTTCACCATTAACACTCATAATAAAATACTTATCTTTTTTGGGATTTTTTAATGGTGTACTTTAAATTATACAATCTAAACGTTTCGATAACACTTACAGTTATCTTCGTCAGTAGTAATGTTTGTTAAAAATTGTTAAAGATGTAGTAAACAATTTTGTCAAATTTGAAAAATTCAAACATAAACTAAGCCTGCTATTAATATAACAGTTTGAGAAACGTATAAGCCAACTATAAAATTGTAGTAAAGAATAACTAGGTCAATAAAATTAAATATTGTTAAACTGCCTCAAAGATGACAAACCAGAACACTCTCTACGACGAAAGCTAACAATGAAATTTGCCAGCCAAAAAACACATTTAACAAAATTTAATCGAGTTATGATGTAAGTGTAAAGTTGTGAAAATCTTCAATTTTAAAATGATAGAAGCATTCACAAATCCAAACATTACATCAAAAAATAACCCAGTTAAATCTAACAAAGAGATATCTTTATCAATAATTGGAAGTGTTATTAACAATGAAAAGCACAATGCAGAACGTTCTTTGTAATTTTTAATTACAATTTAATTTCAACTACTTATGGTAAATTATAGTGCTGTGGAAATTTAACATATAATTGGAAAAGCATTTGCTTCAAGGTTTAGGAAAAACACAGCAAAAAACCTAGACATACCAAAAGTTGAAAACAAATTAAAATCAAGGCGTATCATTATGCTCTTTTTTAATTATAAGATGCCAAAACCTATTTAAACGGAGATTTTCTTCTTGTCTTTTAAAATTATTCGGGTGTTTATATATTTCAATAGCTTCACGTTGCAAACGAACATAATAATGGGTTTGTCTTGACAATATTTTCATATTGTCAAATTGAATGTCATGATTTAGATTATTCAGGGCATGGTCAGCCACAGCAGACCTCTCTGGTTGACCCAATCTACAAAATCTCATATGTTCTTTGCGTCTTGTATCAAAGCTACGTTTTGTGGTCCCGATGTATACTTTTCCACATGAACAAGATAACTTATACACTCCGGAAGATGATAAAGGGTTTGACACATCTTTAGGTGATCTTAAATGTTCTTTAATCTTTCTTGTAGGTTTAAAAATAGTCCTAATGCCATATTTGATTAGGATTTTTCAATTCTATTTGTAACATTAGCTATAAAAGGAAGAAAAGCAGTACCAACATTAAGAACTGGTTTTCTTTAAGGTTACGCCTAGAAGGTGTAATAACATTATTAATATCTGTAAGTGAATATCCATTATCTTGTAAGGATTTTCTTAAATATTTATATTCATCATTCAAAATTCAGGGTCACAAATTCGTTTTGCTCGATCTACTAAAGATTTAATTGCACTAATTTTTGACGTGGATGGTGGTTGGATAATTTATGAAGGTATCTATCAGTGTGTGTCGGCTTTCTGTAAACCTTAAAAGATAGTGAATTATTATTTTTAGATATTAATATGTCAAGAAATGGTAAACTTCCATTAGTTTCTTTTCCATGGTAAACTGAATACTAGGATGTATACCATTTATAAAAACCAAAACTCATGCAGTGCTTCTTCTCCATGTCTCCAAATAACAAATGTGTCATCTACATATCTATACCAAACTGAAGGTTTTTAGGTGTATTTTGTAACGTTAATGTTTCAAATTTTTCCATATAAAATTAGCTATAACAGGACTAAGGGGACTACCCATTGCTACACCTTCAATCTGTTCATAAAATTTACTATTCCACTGAAAATAAGTTGTAGTAAGACAGTGCTGAAAAAGAATGGTTATGTCCTTTGGAAAAAGATGATCTATGTATTCAATAGTTTCTTTTAGAGGTACTTTTGTAAAAATGAAATAACATCAAAACTAACCATTATATCCCCTCTTCAATTTTGAAACTATGCATTTTTTCAACAAAGTCGGCAGAATTTTTAATGTAATGGGGTGTTTTTCCTATATGAGGTTGTAATAACAATGTAAGATGTTTTGCAAGGTGATATGTAGGAGAACCAATTGCACTAACAATAGGCCTTAAAGGAATATTAGGTTTATGAATTTTGGTAAACCATATAGTTTTGGTGAAATAGCTTCAGAGTTAGATAGTTTCTTCTTTATTTCTTCAGGAATAGATGATAATTTAATCAGCTCTTTAGTTTTTAAAAGAAACTTTTTTGTTGGATCTTTTGGTATTTCACGATAAGTTTCTGGTCCCAACAATTGTTCTATCTTAGTGTTATAATCGTTCATATTTAAACGTTGATTACCTATCTGATTAAATACTAGCTTTAAGATCAAGTAGTCGTTGAGAAGGTTTTGTTTTGCGTAATATGTTAACGGTGTTATATCTAACTTCATTAGCAGCATCAAAAGGTAATAATCTAATGGAGTTTTCGATGTTGGAAATTATATCTTCAAAAGGTATTACTCTTGGTGTTATCGCAAAATTTCCTCCTTTAGAAAGCGCTTCAATAGCATAATCTGAAACAACATTATCAGAAAGGTTTATAACTGTTTTCTACAATCAATAGATGGTCTATTATTTTGTTGTTTGTATAATTTATTAAATTTTTTTTTTTTGACGTTGACATGAGATGTCAAAATTTATTTCCATAGATTTAAACGTTATAGAATCAATTTTATCCCAATCTTCCTTATTCAAAATAGATGAAATTTCTAAATGTAAATATAAAAGATTTTTATCGGTGTTATCCAGTAACTTCCTAGTAATATGTATTTGATTACGTAGAAGAGCATTTTCAGTTCTTCTGTAAATATTATTCGCTTGCTTGTTATTAAAATTTCTTTTAATATAGGTAAACTTTGGGATAATCTTTTGGTCTCGGCATCGTAATAAAAAAGTGAGTGACGATAATAATTGTGCTTTACGTTTCCTTAATTTTTCAAATTGTCTGATAAAACGATAAGTTTCCTCCCATAAAGGACTGAAATATGAAAATGTAAACTTTCACCATTAACACTCATAATAAAATACTTATCTTTTTGGGATTTTTAATAGTGTACTTTAAATTATATAATCTAAACGTTTCGATAACACTTACAGTTATCTTAGTCAGTAGTAATGTTTGTTAAAAATTGTTAAAGATGTAGTAAACAATTTTGTCAAATTTGAAAAATTCAAACATAAACATAAGCCTGCTATTAATATAACAGTTTGAGAAACGTATAAGCCAACTATAAAATTGTAGTAAAGAATAACTAGGTCATTAAAATTAAATATTGTTAAACTGCCTCAAAGAAGACAAACCAGAACACTCTCTACGACGAAAGCTAACAATGAAATTTGCCAGCCAAAAAACACATTTAACAAAATTTAATCGAGTTATGATGTAAGTGTAAAGTTGTGAAAAACTTCAATTTTAAAATGATAGAAGCATTCACAAATCCAAACATTACATCAAAAAATAACAAGATAATGGATATTCACTTACAGATATTAATAATGTTACTACACCTTCTAGGCGTAACCTTAAAGAAAAACCAGTTCTTAATGTTGGTACTGCTTTTCTTCCTTTTATAGCTAATGTTACAAATAGAATTAAAAAAATCCTAATCAAATATGGCATTAGGACTATTTTTAAACCTACAAGGAAAATTAAAGAACATTTAAGATCACCTAAAGATGTGTCAAACCCTTTATCATCTTCCGGAGTGTATAAGTTATCTTGTTCATGTGGAAAAGTATACATCGGGACCACAAAACGTAGCTTTGATACAAGACGCAAAGAACATATGAGATTTTGTAGATTGGGTCAACCAGAGGGGCTGACCATGCCCTGAATAATCTAAATCATGACATTCAATTTGACAATATGAAAATATTGTCAAGACAAACCCATTATTATGTTCGTTTGCAACGTGAAGCTATTGAAATATATAAACACCGAATAATTTTAATAGACAAGAAGAAAATCTCCGTTTAAATAGGTTTTGGCATCTTATAATTAAAAAGAGCATAATGATACGCCTTGATTTTAATTTGTTTTCAACTTTTGGTATGTCTAGGTTTTTGCTGTGTTTTCCTAGACCTTGAAGCAAATGCTTTCCAATTATATGTTAAATTTCCACAGCACTATAATTTAACATAAGTAGTTGAAATTAAATTGAAATTAAAAATTACAAAGAACGTTCTGCATTGTGCTTTTCATTGTTAATAACACTTCCAATTATTGATAAAGATATCTCTTTGTTAGATTTAACTGGGTTATTTTTGATGTAATGTTTGGATTTGTGAATGCTTCTATCATTTTAAAATTGAAGTTTTTCATAACTTTACAACTTACATCATAACTCGATTAAATTTTGTTAAATGTGTTTTTGGCTGGCAAATTTCATTGTTAGCTTTCGTCGTAGAGAGTGTTCTGGTTTGTCATCTTTGAGGCAGTTTAACAATATTTAATTTTAATGACCTAGTTATTCTTTACTACAATTTTATAGTTGGCTTATACGTTTCTCAAACTGTTATATTAATAGCAGGCTTATGTTTATGTTTGAATTTTTCAAATTTGACAAAATTGTTTACTACATCTTTAACAATTTTTAACAAACATTACTACTGACGAAGATAACTGTAAGTGTTATCGAAACGTTTAGATTGTATAATTTAAAGTACATCATTAAAAAATCCCAAAAAAGATAAGTATTTTATTATGCTACTTATAGAGGTTCAAAATTAATATCATCTACTATGACATAAATGTGTAAATTATTAAACATTAGACATTTAATTTCTACAGGGTACCATCACGAAAGCATTGGTTCCTTTAAAAATTCACGTAATGTGTTAGGGGCTTATTTGAGGATTCAAACTGAAAAACCAAATACGTTATGGAGTAGTTAGGTACCGTATTTGTGATTCACATACAATACCACTGTAAAACAATACACACTCGTTACGAATTGGTTTTCGGTAAACTATGTAGAATTCCAAGTAATTTAACTAATAATATAGAACCTGTATGTAGTTTTGATAATTATACTTTAGAAATTCAGTACAGGTTAAAAAAGCACATAGTGATGCTAGAACAAGCTTATTTAGTGCGAAAGTGAAAATAAAAATATGACATTAATGTAAATGAAGTGTATTATAAAACAGATGACTTAATATTAATCAAAAATAAGCCAGAACTAAATTAAGTGCTATTTATAGTGGACCTTTTCGAGTAATAGAAGATTTATCCCCGAATATTTTAATAAAAAAAAGAAGGAAAAGAATTGTTAGTGCATAAAAATAGAACTAAACCTTATTATAAGTGATAGAGACCTTTAATTTTAGATATAAAACGATTTATGATTTGGAAAGATAAATCATTTAACAAATAGGGGTGGAGGTGTAGTGGCCAGCTAGCATTGTAGTGAAATTGTTTGTAGTTAATATTATTCTAACATTATTTATAGATTTGATCGTAGATGGGTAGGTAAATTAATTGCATATATTAGATATTTTGTAAGTAGCTTAGTTTAACAAGCACATTATAAAATGGATCAATGAAGCAAACTTTAGCATATTTCAGTCATAAACATATCATACTATTGTGTTTACTCTCAATGGAACCACTTAATACAATAGCATCTTATCTACTATTCACAATTTTGTCAGTGCATTCAAACAATATTGTAAATATTGTGTTTTATAATAAAATAATCTCAAATTTATTTATTTTTTTACACCTGCTTTATTATATTTGATAATGAATAGTGTCACGATTTAGAAAAGTGTTCACAAGATTCATGATCAACTGCTCTTCTGAAATACTGAAGCTTCGTCCAGGTTCATTTTGAACATACTCGCTTATAAAGTTAACTAACGGCATAAAATATATGTTAACACGTCGATTGATACTACTCCAAGGAATGCAAATAACTAGTAAATTAACTATCCAAAATACCTGTATCGTAATTAGCTGGTTATCCAATATTTCACAATATCTGTGTTCATCCGCACATCATTAAAAACCAATTAAGAGTAATTTGTTTTGCATAATGAAGAACAAAAACAAATTCCATTAGATAAGTATGTCACTCTTATTATGAACGTTAATTATTCTTTTATTGAGAAGAAGAAGGATTAAGTTCGATAGAATTTTATAATAACTCTAAAATGACCATTAATTACAACTAATAATTTATATTTTTATGCCTAAACCACTTAATAAAAATAACCGCGTTTTAAATGTATTGGTACTTAGTGCTAATACGACAAAAATATTTAACAACGGGTGTCAAAAAGCGGCAACAATGACAAGAAAACTGCCATAAGAATTACATTGCCCTATCTTTCCTATACTGAACTCTTAAGTATGAAACATACTTTAGTTTTATTACGTTCCCGCATACTAGGAGAAAGTATCGCAACTGAAAAAGTTTTTGAATTTTGTTTCGTTTTCGTCGATTTCACGGAAAAAAATGTTCGTGCATGTCTGCCTGTGTGTGGCTCCGAGACTACTTTGATCGATTTGAATTAAATTTGACATGGACCCTTATATCTGAAAGTTATGTATAAAACTGGCTTTTTGTAAAAATCAGTCAATGGGGGGGGGGGGGTGAAATGAGTGTGGTTTTTTTGGGGGTGCATTTCCAAAACCATAGCCAGAAAGTATGTTCTTGGGGAAAAGTTAGTAACCCTAAATATCGATCAAAAAGAATATTTTTTTAATTTTAAATTCAATTTATGTGTATTAAATAAATATAAATTTTAAATAATAAATAAAATTTTTTCAAAAATGATTTTCTCAAAAACGGCTCTGGTAACATATAATCAGCTTTATAAGATTTCTCTACTTATTCAGGACCGGAGACATTTTCAAATTTGAAAATTTCCATCCCTCATAACTGTGCTTCTGATAAAAATGGAATCTTGGGGTTAAGGGATTATATAGTACACATATGTAGCTGCTAAACTGCTATATTCAAATATTTTTAGCGCTTCCGGTTTTGCTCAACAAAAAACAAAACAAATTATTTTTCAAATTTTTTTAATATTTTGTATCAAAGTTTCAAAAACATGTCTAAAGTATTTTAAAGATAATTTCTCATGCTATCAAAATACGTAAAAATATACAGTGATTTGCAAAATATAAGTTGAGAAAGAAAAAAATAATGTTATAGTGCCCGGCCTATCAACGTATAGCTTTTAAACTTACATATTTTATAGTCACGTATAATGAAAATATAATGAGCTTTATGAGATTTCTATCTTATTCAGGACCGGAGTTAGGAATTTTAAAATTTAAAAATTTCAAACCGTTATAACTAGAAATTATTATTAATTTTATTAAATACATAAATAAAAATGGGGCTTGAACCTTGATGGCGCAGTTGGTTAGCGCGGTACTCTAGCAAAGTACAGGTCGTAGGTTCAAATCCTACTCGAGGTAAACTTTTTATTTACGTATTTAATAAAATTAATAATAATTTTTAATTACATATTTACCTTTGAACTTATTCGTTCATAACAAAAACTTATAATAACCTTATAACTAGGTTTCTAATAAAAATGAAATCCTGAAATGAAGGGATTACATAGTAGACATACATAGCTACTAAACTGATATTTTGGATTATTTTCAGCGCTTGCGGTTTTGCCGAAAATAACGAAAAAATTATTATTTTAATTTTTTTTGATATTTTGTATCAATGTTTCATAAATAAATCTAAAGTATTTTAAAGTTAATTTCTCATTCTATCCAAATATGTAAAAATATAGAGTGGTTTGCAAAATACAGGGTGAATAAGAAAAAAATAACCTTGTAGGTAAGTATATGTTATTATATTGCAAGTTATACGGAGTTAGGAATTTAGTTTCCCTATACGAGAAAGTGTTGTTCCGAAGTGTGTAAATATGTGTAGAATAGTTTTGTCAATTATTATAAAGATATTGTTAATGTTATAATGATCATAATGATTATTAGTATTACATTATTACTAATAAAGTATTGTTAGACTAGATTATACTAAATGAATCGAACGTATTAATAAACTAATAGTAGGTATGATGTATTAAATACTAAATATAGTGTCAATATGAAATATGTTCTACCGACGGGGTGACGGGTGCGTCAAAATGAATAACGTAAGGACAATGTCATTGGCGACCCAAGAGGCCTTACACCGTATTAGATCTTATAACATCAAAAGAATCCATGTGGAGTAAATAAATGGAACACCTTTTTAGAGCAACTTCCTTAAGGCATGCATGCACGCACGCACGCACACACGCACGCAGGCACGCACGAACGCACACGCAGACCCACACACGTACACACGTACACTCGCGCACACACACGCGCACACACATACACACGCACATACGCACACTCATACGCGCACACACGTACACACGCACACACGCACACAGGCACACACGCACACACGCACACACACTCACACCATGCATGCCCGCACACACTCACCTACAGATACCTGACCACACACACCTACAGATACCTACACGCACATTTCATCACACAACATAGCTTCAATCATTGATACACGCTCTGGTGACAAGATCAAAGGTGCTAGAAAATTAAGACCATGCCGACGAAGAAATACATAAACTGAAAACAGCGCTATTCAGAAACAGATAGCAAAAAAGAAAGATTAAAGCAGCGTCAAATCCATCAAAACGAAAGATGGAGAGAACCCAAGAAGAATTAATTGCTGCAGCACATTTTCCGTACATGAAAGGAATTACCAACAGAATTAGCAGAACATACAGACAATATTCATTCTAGCCAGGAAGGTATCAACCATACTGCCACACCCAAAAGCCAAGGTGGAGCTGGAGAAACAAAAAGTGTGCGAAATACGGTGTGTGCAACAATGCATAAATCGGTCAGGCTAATCGCAGAATGAATGCTATAAGGGAAAAACACCGCAACGCGGTAGCATGGGTTCATCATCGCTTGCGCAGCACGTAGAGGAGTCTTGACATCGGCTTTGGTGGAACTAAAATACAGGCCAATATGGAGCGCAAGGCGCAACGCACGATAAAGGAGAGAATCTAAACAGAAGAACATCCGCAAGACCTAAACATTAGAGACGACGCACAAAGATTGCCGAAAACATAGAAACCTTTAGTAAAACAGAAAATCATTGAAAAAACAGTGTAAGCCCCTTTTTGGGATACTTCCATAATTCATTTTTCTACCGCGGTTCTTAACTCCAGTCGTAGTGGGGGTGAGTTCTTTAAGTAGGGTTTATCGTTTGCTATTGAGTTTTTCACGCTGACCAATAAACACTAACAGGGTTTTATACATATATTTCCCTATATGGGTATAATACCTAAATATGTACACTTAAAACTAACCTGTAAAGTTCAATATATTTACAGGCAATTAATAATAATAATAATAATAATAATAATAATAATAATAATAATAATAATAATCATGCCTTTTATTAGTTCAATGCACACTGTTACATGGAAATGTATAGATTTACATACATAAGTATGTATGAGCATGTAACCAACTAGGCGAGGTTCAGTTTGTAGCAACATAAGTCTACTTCTGCTCTACCCCTTAACCCATTCTATTCACAATATACGGTTATGAACGGAAGACAACAGTTTAGCAAAGAAAAAAAAGAAAATGTATGTACGTAAATTTAATAATGGTGGTCACAGTGTATGGAAATTTTAATATAAATGACGAATTTTGCAACAGTCAATGAGATAATTAAATTACTGTATAATGCTTGTTTTTCAACCATTCTACTCTGCTAAGTAAAAGCGTTTTTAGTAGTTTAACTGTTTTAACTAATTAAGAACTCCGTAGCAAGAACCGAGAGAGAGAGAGAGAGAGAGACCTGCCTTATGAGATAGGCCCCCTTACTAGCATACCATTTTCAGCCAAGGGGGTTACTACAGGGGGCGCAGCCCCTAACACAAGTTCCTATACCTGTCTTACAAGTTAGCATTATTATTAGAAAATTTCAAATTTCCGGCTGAACAGATTTTTGGTTCTGACCTTGGTTTTGACGTCACAAAAAACAAGATGGCGGCAAGGTGTTCCACTACTACTTATATTCATTCTATCGATAACAGTAACTTGTTGAAATTTTAGCTTACTTTGGAAATCGAACATAAGGTGTTCCATGTAAGAATTTAAGAGGTACTTATTGTTGCTATTTTTTGATTTAAAAGCGAAAGTTTCATTTATTTTACTGAGACTGTTCAACTGAGATGAAATTTCTACATTACGTCATTTAGAGTAAGTGTTTCATCGCTTAAGCATATATTGTGTAATTTATTTGTACGAATATGGTAATCTAAATACACTTTTTTCTTTGTTTATAGCGTACTTTGTGTGATTTCGGAGCCTCTTCTATAATTCTAGTGCGCGCTATTTTTAGTTTTTTTTTAATTTTAGAAATTCAGCATCACGCCACGACGTCATGAGCTTTATATTGTCAGTAAGTCATGGAGATCTTTGTATGTTTATGCGTACAGTTTTCAATGGCGCACAAATATCAAAAATAAAAAAATGCACGAATTGAAATAATTGAAAATATCATGTTACTAAGTTCGTACAAATAATTCCAATCAAACGACTGTAAAAGAGAGTTGAAATTATAGAGATCAAAATTATTCCGCAGGGAATGACATTTATGTGAAATGGGATAATTATGAGGTCAAGTAGGGTGGATGAGATTTCTGTCATCCTGGTAGGTTCTTTAATTATTTGTGTTATACCAACCTCGCACAACATTGTAGTACATCTGATGCATGCGGATTTGTTTAAATTTAAAAAATCTATATTTAAAGCTCCGACACTAATAAGATCATCAGTAACGGTCAATATTTGTGCAAGGCTGTTTTAAAATTTATCGATAAAGTTCTCTAAATAAAGTACTCTAATCTTCTATAAATTGTAGGTATCACTAATGATTTGTTATCGAATTGAATATTAAACCAGATTTGCTCAGATATTTCATCAACATCTAAATTTGAGATAACGGTATAGCGGAGAGGTAAGTCCCTCCACTCCAAGTTTTTGTAATTTTATCTTTACGCACATGTAGTAAGGAGCCACTATAGGGACGCAACCTCCGCACATGCGCCCTGTGTAGTTTTTAATTTCAGCCCCTGGAGAGTATACAACCGTGGACACGTATCTTAATTGCAGGCTTCTTTTCAGGCGCTATTTTCAACCGTGATGCCGTATTTATGGTCCACGCCCTGTAATTAAGGCCGTTTTGGTAGTATTAAGTCTTTTTTAAGGTCCATACTTACCGAAATCGACTTCTATCAAAACATCTAGGTTATTACCATTAATGAAAAGATAAAGAGCTTTTAATAATTTATTATAGTAATACTATTCTTAAGGTTACATAAACGCATATCATCTATCAACAGCATCATCCTCCTTATCTATTAGATCTTCAGTTACCGCTTCTTTTTCCTCTGGCCTCTAGTGAAAGTTTACAACAGGTTTAGACCGGGCTGAGATGGTACTGATTCAATAAACCACTTGAATTTTCATTTCAACATGCATATCAACCTACTGAACACTGTAATTGGGCAGACAAAAATCCATACAAAAGCAATGCGTTAATGATACGTCGATGTTACACACATCATCTATTTGTACTACCTACCCAAATTAACCTGTGGCACTATTGTCCAGTATTGCATACAGTGATAAAAACAGTTAAATTAGTGAAAAAGGCCTATACAATAACAAAATAGTTTTACCGGTATCGTGCATTATAGGTTAAAATATGTATCTAAAATTAAATCACTGGGTTAAGATGTAAATGAAAGGGTAAGGAACGGAAATAGAATCAAGGATGATCACCTGGATTTTTAAAAACAATATACTAGAAACTAAAAAGGGGTTTTTCCAATCATTAACATAAAATAATTATTCTCTGAATTTCCCAATTATGTAACCAACAATAACATCCTTTCACTACTGAAATACCTCTAACGTGTTTGGGGAAAAGCTACTAAGTACCTAATTACGTAAAAGGTACGCGATGCTGGAAATACAAATACGATGTTTTAAGCCTTGTAATTATATCGACTTTTATAAAATCCTGTAGAGTATCTTAATCAAACTCAAACAGATTTTTAATTACAATCCAATTTGAAATTGCAAGTAATATAGAAATAAATTTAAGGTATTGATCCGAAAACAGCTTCTATCTAAGAAGGACGATTAAAATTCTGCCTTAAGATATTGATTTGATAATATTTAAGTGAATATATATATATATATATATATATATATATATATATATATATATATATATATATATATATATATATAAGCCCATAAGACGAATGCAATTATCGAAAAATTACAAAGGTAATTGCACTGTCCAAATTGAAAAATATATTTCGATAATTGTCTTGTGCGGATCCAGGGAAACGTCATTGTTGAAACATTTTATATCTAATAGCAACCACTTCTTTGTCTGTAAACAACGCCACTTATAATCATTTCTAATATATAAGATTATTTAGTTTTGTTAATTTTGAAAATATTACACTAAATAGCATTCGTAAACCCTTCGGTGTCGGGCTCTTTCGCAAAAAATATGAAAATAAACTCATACAGTTTTTAGAAAACACGCTTTCATGCAAAATTATCGGTAATTTTGATGCTCTTATGCGGTTACCCCCGAAAACGTAAACATAGTTTTGATATCAAAAAATTAGCAGCTAATGGGTACATATCAATGATTGACCCTATTTCAACTTCATTATTTGGATTATTTTTAAGACCATCATTAAAAATTATTCTTGCGATGTGTTGCATAAAATATAATTACATTGGACGCGTTTGTATTCATTAATTGAAGCGTATTCTTGAAGATGGTCCTTAAGATTATAATTAGACCGAATTTTATAAAATCCTGTGTAGATCTTAATCAAATTCATAAACGGATTTTTAATTAAAATAACTTTTATTTCATTACTCTAATAACGGTGTACCTAGATTGATATTAGAAAATTATAATACTTTTTTTTAATGCATTGCTACACTCACTGTGTTTGGGTCTATATGATCCGGTGATTTGTGTGGTTCAAATTACAAGAACGAGAAGCAGATTATTATCATAGACGAATGTATCTTATTAGTTTTGTTTTATTTTCATAAATATAGATAACTTACATAATATTGACGCATTATTGCGCAATATTGCGCATATTGCATGAGTTATTCGCGTACCGGTAAACAAGTTTATTCCTGTTGTGACTTGCCTGTGGCTTCGCGTATAAATGCATTCAGTGAGCATCAAACTTGATGCTGTTACTCTAAGTAATGAGAAATACCTAACAATTGAAATTTATTATTGAAAATGTGTAGTGAGAGAGTGCTTACGGATAGTGAACTTGAAAAAGTTTTGTGCTTCTGATGGTGAGTCTAATGCTTCTGAAGAAGAAGACCATTTGTCCGAAACCGAGATATGTAGCAGCGAATCGGATGACGAAGTGGAAGCTACGATTTCAGTTGAAACTGATACGGATAATCACGTAACTTCAAAAGATGGCAATATAGTATGAATGAAGGGAAGGTTATCAGCAGCTAATATTATTTCGTTAATTCCTGGGCCTACGTCGCGAATGATTGTTATAAAATCCGCGTAATTTATATTTGACACCCAAAATTGTAAACCGAATTTTGAAAGTGTCAAATTTAGAAGGCAATAGACATTGTGCCGATACGTTTCAAGAACTAACATTAGTTGAACTAGAAGCATATTTTGGCCTACTGTTTCTAACTAGAGTATATAAATCTAATGGAGAGGAAACAGGAAATGTAGGTCGTCCAATATTCAGAGCAACGATGTCGCTACAACGATTTCATGTAATTGCACGAATAATTCGTTTTGACGATAAAAAAAACTCGACCACAACGACGCCAAACTCATAAATTAGCTCCCATACGGGACATGTGGTATGACTGGGTTGCAATTCTACCTAAAGCTCTACAATGGAAAATATAACAGTAGATGAGCAACTGGTACCTTTTAGAGGCCATTGCCCTTTTAGGCAGTACATCGCGAATAAACCTGCTAAATACGGAGTCAAGATTTGGACTTTGTGTGATTCTGTAACTGCTTACGCATATAACATGCAAGCTTACCTGGGGTAAAACGAAGGTGAACCTCCTGAGAGAGGTCAAGGTAAAAGAGTTGTGCTAGATCTTATTTATGATCTAAAAGGTCACAACGTAACGTTTGATAATTTTCTTACCTCGTACGATCTGGGGCAGATGGTATTGAAAAGAAAAATAACCAGGCTTGGCACTATTCGCAAAAATAAGCCTGGATTGCCAGCCGCATTGGCCTGCAACAGGGAAGAAGTTATTTTTTCAAAATTTTACTTTAGCAAGGACATGTTGATAGTTTCCTATATTCCGAAACGGAATAAAAATGTTACACTCATGAGCACCACGCACCACGATAACGAAGTGTGTAACCAAGATGATGAAAAACTTTAGATTACAACAAAACTAAAGGTACTGTAGACACGGTAGACAAGTTAATAATAACATACACACGCAGACGGCAAACTAAAAGATGGCCAATGACTATCTTTTGCAATATCATGGACGTTTCAGCTTACAATGCTTATGTTCTGTGGTGCGAAGTAACTCCAACCTGGAATGCTGGAACACTTACAAAACGGCGACTATTTCTTGAAGTACTGAGTAATTCCTTAATCACTCCATGATTGCAAGAAATAAATCGTCTCCCTCGAAGTATTCCTGCAGTTCAAATGGTCATAAAGTCACGTTCTTCAACCAGTAATGCCGAAATACGGGAACAATTAACCACAACCAAGCGTAAAAGATGTCATTTTGTCCCTCTTCAAATGATAATAAAACTAATATGGCATGTTGTAATTGCTCAAAATACCTATGTAAATCTCATGTATATTACTATTGTCAAGACTGTAACAAATAAACGTATATACGTAACTACTACGTTTTTCAAATGTTCTTTACATAAAATTTATAATAATATGTAATAAAAATAAAATAACGTAATAAAATGTAATAAATAATAAATACTACATCTTATTTCTTATTATTTACTGTTATATCAATTTAACGACAATAAAACGAGAACTATAGGCTCCCGGGCCATAATGACCCGAACACAGTAAGTGAAACCAAAATGTTAACACAATAGGGAAGTTAAACCAAACCTCATCATCATCATCATTGTTTGAGCTGGAGGTATGATTTGACAATTACTTACATTTTTATTTACTATCTATCCGCTTTCCTAATCATTAATTTGATAGTGAATATTTTCGAGGTGATAAAAAAAACGTTCTGTAGTAAAACAATTAAAATTTTTGAGTGATTGAATCCAAATACTGATAAGAAACATGTTAAAACGTATAAAATGAGAATGATCAGAATTACACTATCTGAATGTTTTAAAGCTTATTAAGACGAATTTTAAATTTAGTACAATCTTTGTTTCCGAGAAATGTACTAATAGCAAAAACCTTAGCCTGCTTGTTTTAGCTGTAAATGTCTACATACTGTTTCAATATTCTCTAGATGTAAAACGCTTAATGCCATCAAAAAAAAAATATATATATATATATATATATATATATATATATATATATATATAGAAATATGGTTTTAAAATTCAATTAAAAATCAAAAATACTGTTTTGCTTCAGATTACAGTACAGTACAGCCTGTAGTAAAACAATTTAGTATTTTTAACTGATTGAATCTAAATACCGATAAGAAACACGATAAAACGTATAAAATGAGACTTATCAGATTACTCTATCTCAATGCTTTAAAGATTATTAAGATGGATACCATTTTAAATTTATTACAATCATTGTTCCGAGAAATATACGAATAGCGAAAACCTATTAAATGTAATTGAAAACTTAACTAAAACTATTGAAGATTTGAAGGGTGGGACACATAAGATTAATACCCCTAACCCATGTACCTACTACCAAGAAAACTGAAGCTATCATTAATGAAATATCCGAACGACAGAAACAAAGCAACAATGTATATTTTTTAATCTAGGTCAGCATAAAACAGACACAGATGTGATAAAAACTGTTTTGAGTAAGATTCATCCTGGACAAACAACGTAAAGTGTTTTCGTTTAGGAGCCCGTAGCGCTAATACCCGCCCACTTAAAATAATGCCCGAGAGCAAGCAAGACGCACTAAATGTTGTTAAAAATAGAAAAAAGCTAAAACTTCTGGATACAACGTAATAATCGGATTACATGAAACCAAAATGCAAAGGGAGTACTACAAAAAAGTAACATCTGAATTGGAGACCCGCAAAAACAATGGAGAAACCAATATGTATATCGGATATATAAACGGTTTCCCTACAATTCGTTTACAAAAAAGTAGATGGTTTTAAGATATGTCATGTTAATGTACGTTCTCTCAATAAAAACTTTAATGTATTCACTCAATTAATGCTCCAACAAATGTATGATGTGATACAGCTGTACTCAGCAAACAAGATAGTTGGAGAGGGGATACTGCGCTATAGTAGCTTTTAAGGTACAATCCGAAAAAAATATTTGGGCACTTAATTTAAATGTGTATTGTTGGATACACATAAATGTATTGTGTGCTGCATAACCAGTGTCACTAATATTTTCTTGACAAAATCACTGAACGGTGAACCAAGACTTTGAGGTTAGGATATGTGTTTTGCTGATTTTTTTAAAGAAATATTTAACTTTGAAAAATTGGGAAGTAAGTGTTTAATGTGATCATAAATGAAGATGTTTACTTTTTAATTTTATTGGCAAAGAAATAGGATATATCGAAAATGCAAATCTGGAAGAAAATACAAATGGTAATTAAGCATTCCTTAAAAATGTATTAAGTTACAATTGTTTAACAAGCACATTTTTTTTATTAAATTAATTACTTATTGTGTAGGATATTATTGGATAGTGGTTAATAATTTCTTTTGTAATGTATTCTAGATACGTCAAGTGAAGTATTACAAATCGGATGGTGTGACTCTTCTGTAAAACTCTTAATATCGGGTGGTGCGACTCTTCTGTAAAACTCTTAATATCGTTGTACGAAGAATTCAGACCAAAGGTAGGAAAAACAGTAAAATTAAAGACCAAAAAGAATGAAATAGCAAGGATATTGTTTTAGTGCGTTACAAATTGAGAATAAATGGAACAGTTTAGAAAGAGCTTTCAAGAAGAAAACAGAAAATAACAATAAAACCGGCAGAGCACATGCAATATGTCCTTGAGAGAAGTAAGTTTTTGTAAGTTGAAGTATAATCATATCAATTTATATATTGTCGAGAATTAAGTGATTGCATGCTACGAAAGTCGTTTGTTATACCAAAATTCTTACTTGGATTGAATGATAATAGGAAGAACCGACAGAAATTATTAATACAAGTAGGTAGTGCTCAATCAAGTAACAGTTCTAACCCACAAATGGTGGAAAATAATTCTTCGAATAGTGAAACAACACTAAATACCAGAAGAATGAACTAAGGAATTGAAAAGGAAAAATGATTTAACAATTTAATGTATTGCATATTAATTATAAAATATTCATAATGAATTACATATTTCATCTCTTATCAGGTTGCGTTGACGCACCCTGTATGCAAGATATTATAATGACGTGTATGACGTGTTTTGAGTGCGAGTGTATTGAGTTTGAACGAAAAAAAAAAATTTTTTTTTGCGTGTATGCATAATGTATGTGGGTGTATGATACGCCACTGGAAATTTAGGAGAAATATTATTCAGTATGCAGATACGTGTATTTGAATATTACAGAGACTTTAGTGTTGGAATAATTAGATTCTGATGAATGTAAATGTGAAGAGAAATTTGTCGATGGGACGATAATGCTTGCTACTGTTTTGCTACTTGATAAAGAATGAAATCTTGTTGGATAAATGAGTAATCTTTGCCAGAAGATGCGAAGTATAAGTGTAGAATGTTTTAGAAAATATGTAGAGAAAGATTGGGTATGTTTAAGTGTTAATTTCAGAAGGTTTTCGTAATGTTGTGCAATTGCTTTGAGAATATATGTATGTATATGGGATTTGAGACCTTAGACGGTACTTATTTTTGCAAATGTTGCGGAAGGAGATCGAGCGCAGGTTGGAGATAAATGTTGAAAGTTGTGTAATGGTCCAGAGTGGCTACTGAATGAATGTAATGACGAAAAATAATTTCTTCATGAAGTAATTGTAAAATTTGTAAGTAAGAACAAATATGGCGATGTATTGTAATTACACGCGTGCTTGTATAGAGGGTAGCATCAGTTGGAACTATGAAATTTTGAATGAATACCATTGGTGAATATAGCGCGGAAGGAAGACATGTTTAAAGATGGATGGCTGAAGTTATAAATAGGAAAGTCAGGGATTGACGGAGCTTTTGGTTTTGGCTGTTGCTTGTGGTGAATGTTGGGAGACGCGCGCGAGGTGTAGTGTAACTTAGAATGGGTTAAGTTGGAGTTATATTTGTGAATAATATTGAAGGCAGTCATTGTGAAACAACTGCGTTACCCGAAAGGGGATGAATCGTATAAGACATTCATAAATAGAACAATTAATTAAATTGTGATTGAAGATAAAAATTAGTTTGTTTATTTTCAAGAAAGTAAAAAGTGCTTAAGCAGATTTATAAAAAGTTAACAGTTATTACGTTAGTGTTAAGTGCAGCGCGTGTTCTTGTACCGATATTCAGTTAAAATTATTTATGGGACCACCTTTAAGTAAACGAAATTTTTGGTAGTAAATTAAGCCAATGTTGAGGTAATTTTTATGTGACATTAAAAGTTTATTTGTGTAAGGAAGGACTAAACTTTCCTAAGGGTTGCTAGAAATTTTAAGAGGCAACCAAACTTGTACAGATTATTACGTGTTATTGGACTACTTGTGAGTACAGAAAGGAATAAGTGTTTGTGAAACTGTGAAGCACTGGTTATGTGGCTTCATGCAATTTAAGGATTACAAATGGACTACAAATAATTGATTTACGGGAAGAAAGAAGAAAGAAAAGCGTAGGATAAATGGACAATTTTAAGTAAGGGATATATTTAAGTACTTTGAAAATTTAGTAAAGCACGATTATCTCTTTGTTTCGTTCATTTGTGTAATGTTGAGTAAATATTAATTAGTGTAGAAGCGAAAAGATAATCGTTCTCGAGTTATGTGGTTTTGATTGGTTGTTTTAGTATTAAGAATTTTGCAGAAATTGGTAGTGACGTGTGGTTTTGATTTTCAACCACGCTGTAGTGGTATATGTAAATATATTTGTGTTTGTTTCTTTGTCATTTCTTTATTATTTTATGCAGGACAATATATATTTATCGTTAAATTTTTTTATTTTGTTGTTTATTCAGCCAGGTATGAGACATATTTGTGACGATTACTTAATTAGTGACCTAGTAGTTTTTGACAAGTTAAAATGTAAACTTTGCATATTTTGGATTTTAAGATTAATGAACAACCTGAAAAGTCATATTTGCCAGGTTGATTGCAAAATTTTCATGTTAGTTTCATTAGCGCAATGCACTAGTGACGGATTAGCTGTTAATTATAATTTCATTAAGTATAATAAAAATTTGGAGCTTTGAAACCTTAAATATTTACGAATGTCAATACGATTCAGAAGTGTTATAAAAAGTAAATTAAATTTAAAAGATATCGTTCATGTTAGGAATTTTAAAAATTAATTACCGATCATTGAATGAAGAATAGTTTACTCATTAATAAGTAGAAAATATAACTGTTGGTTACGTGAATGAATTTGAGTGATAAATTTTATTTTGGAAGTTTTGGTATACGAGGTGTATTCAAAAGTTTTAATAACCTGGGTAGTACTAAATATATTGAGTTGAATTGTTTTGGACGAGTGTTTGTTTTAGAACCCTCGTGTAAGAGTTTACTGAGTAAGCACAATCCTACTTTCCACAATCAAGTAGGGTTAATTAACATCCAGCTTAAGACAATTATTTTAGCAAAGTTTCGATTGTGGTGGCGCCTAGAGACATATTTTCCGGACTGAGCTGTTTGAATGTAGGTGTAAGGTGTTTGAGCATATTAATCATTCATTTTACTTATTATTTCGACCACGCCCATCTCCCTGTTAGCTGGCTTGGCAACCTGCTTACATTAGTAAGCATACACGACGCCTAGTGCGGTTTGGACGTGTAACACTCTTAAATGCTTTCCATCTTAATAATACAATTGTGTAAATCTCTACTTTAACATCCCAAATGAGTGAGTTCAGTATCCACTCGGCATGAACTCAAAGCAATATTAAAATTTTTGGTTTTTTACTTAAATGTCCATTGTCTTTATATGGAACAATAAGCCATTTTAGGCAAGGATACTGAATACACTACACTGCACTGTATTTAAGATCTACAATTCATTTTGATTAAAATCTAATTACATTTTTATAGTTTATCGAAAGAACTGATGAGTTATTTGTTTGGCAAAGTTTACCAACACAATTTAATTGTTAAGTTATAATCAAAATAAACTGAATACATATTTAAACAATCGGAACGAAATCATATAAAAATAAAAGCGTTTAAAATATCAAGGCAAAATTAGTTTATGTTATTTTCTTAATCTGATTCAAGTTCAGAACTTGTTTCATCTTCCGACAAACCAGTATTCACTACAAATTCCAAACTTTCCACTACTTCGTCAAATAATCCAGCTTTCTCCCACATTTCTTGAGCCAATCGATCCACATGCTTGCAATGTTTTTGCCAATCTAATGCTGTGATTTCAACAAAAGCAGTTCTCACTAGCACTTCGATTCACCAGCAGCTTTTTGTCTATCAAAGAACTGTATAACAACTTTGATAATGTTTCGAACCTCAGAATGTATAGTTTTCTTCGTAGTTCCAGCCATAATAGGGATAACCTTAAAACATAAAAATTCTTGTACATACCTTTATTTCACGAATAAAACAACCAGTCTTAAAAAAAAAAACTGATTTTAACAAACAAGAGTAACACAATAAAAGGATTAAGTAATAAAACTCACGCGGAAAATGTCAGCTGTAAACTGTGATAATTTACTTTTAACTGTTAATGTACAACTTTATAATTCTCAAATATGATTGGACAAATAATGTGTCGCGTCAAAAATTTCAAATATATTATTTCAGTTGACATATATTCCGACTATCTTGTTTGCGGAGTGTAGCTTGTGTGTGATACCATTCATATCTATACCCGGCTATCAATTTGTGAGAACAGATCGTCCAACACGTGGTGGAGGTGTCGGGATTTACCTTAAAAATCATTTCCAATTTAAAAATAAGTATAAAAACCAATCATTTAGTAATGGCTTAGAAGAAATGTGAATTAACATTACTGTTAATAAAATACGTATTGGTATTGGTGTTATTTATAGCCATCCTTGTGCTAATCTCAAATATTTTGACGAGTTCATAGACACTTTAGACATGATATATTTAGAAACAGATAGTTTAGTAGCGACTGGAGACATCAATATCAATCTGTTATAGGCAAACAGCCGCGAATCTTTGTATTTTCAGTCAATTTTATCTAATTATAATTTAAGACAAATTGTTACAAATCTAGCCAGAATCACTTGCAACAGAAGCTCTCTTCTAGATGTAATTTGTGTAAGTAATAACCTGCAGGTAAAAAACTATGATACGATTTATTAAATATTTCCGACCGTTTGCTGGTTGGCGCAATATTTTATCAAAAATTACATAAAGCTTCTTCTAAAGGTAAAACATTTAGAAATCTTAAACAAATTGATATGACAAAATTTACTTTCGATATCGAAAATGTGTTGTGGAACGATATATTCGAAATTTAAGACATTAATGAAATATTTGGTGTGGAACACCACACGATCTTCCAACTTACAAAATGGAAATTAAAAGAAATGAAATAGCTTTAATAGCCTTTTTTTAGGATAATTATACAACCTCTTTTATAATAAGTTAATTACGAAAATATGCAACATTGTAAAAACAGAAACAATAATCTATGTCAAAAAGACGTTTAAAACTTCATGTCTGACAGAGGATATCTAGACGCTAACTTAATAAATTAAAAGAAATGAAATAAATTGAATTATAATTTTTTTAGGGTAACTATGCAACCTTATAACGAAAACAGGCAACGTTGTAAATGTCAGAATGGCGTTTAAAACTTCATGTCAGATAGATATACATATATACATGTTAATTTAAACAAAATTGCAAAGCCGCCGCTTCTATAAGATATCAATAATGCATACCATTTTCATTCATATTTAATTAATTTTTGGACTTACTTTGCATTATATACTGACTTCCATAGAAAATGCAACACCTAGAATTTGTTGAACGATTTTATTGAAATTTTCGTCAACGATGTCTTTCATTAAAACAAACAAACGATTAAAATTTGAATAAAATCTAGCTAGTAGTTTTTTTTTGTTTTTTCCATTGCACTTAGTAACAATAAATTTGAAGAAATAAACCAATTAGTTGCATATTGTTTGTTCACAATTTCGTTCTGAACTTGGGAACAATGCCAAGAGTACATCAACATCAACATTTGTCCCAATTGACTGGTTTTGAACGTAGCCCTATTATTGGCATGCGAGAGGGCGGACTTTCGCTATGAGAAATTGCTCGTCGTGTAAACCGAAATGTTACAACGGTATTGAGATGTTGGTCCAAATAGTCCGAGGAAGGGGTGCAACAACGTCGCCCTAGATCTGGACGTCCCCGCAGGACTACAGATCGCGAAGAATGTCGCTTAAGACTTTTGGCCACAAGAGGTAGATTTTCAACAACTCGATCGATTGCAAATGGTTGGATGAGAGGTGTAGGACCCAGAATGTCAATATCATCCGTTTATCGCCGGATAAGGTCTTATGGGCTGCGTTCATATCGTCCATTTTTGTCTTCCTCTTACACCACTTCACCGTCTACGCAGGCTAGAATGGAGCAACGAAAGAGTGAATTGGGCGCAAGAATGGCATTGAATTGTGTTTAGTGACGAGTCTCGATTTTGCTTGTGGGCCCACGATGATCGTAGGAGGGTCAGGCAGATGCGTGGAGAACGTAAAAATCCAACATTTTTTGTGGAACGCAACACAGCCCTCACAAGGAGTGATGATACGGGGTGCAATATGTTACGGCAGCAGATCACCCTTGCTCTTCATCGATGGCAACTTAAACGCCGCTGGTTATATTGCCAATGTGATAGAACCCGTTGCGCTTCCATATCTTGAGGGGCTGGAAAATTCCATTTTCCAACATGATAATGCGCGCCCTCATACGGCAAGGGCTACAACACGTTTTTTGGAAGAAGCTAACATTGCCTGATTTGTCGCCCATTTGTATGGGTTGAGGTCGGAAGGCGACTGGGTAATTTACCACACCCTCCAGTTAACTTACACGATTTCCGATTACGGATTCAAGAAGCTTGGGTTGTTATACCACAGGCAGCTATAGATCACTTGATTTATATCATGCTACAACGCGTGCATTACAAATCGTGGCGGAGCAACTCATTATTGAAAAAAACATATTTAGTTTTTGTTCCTTTGTTTTCAAATTTTAATCGTTTGTTTATTCTAATGAAAGACATCGTTGACGAAAATTTCAATATAATCGTTCAATAAATTCTAGGTCGCCCTCCCTCACGCACGTATGCACGCACGCACAAAAACACACACACAAAACACACACGCACATCGCACATATGCACACCACGCACACACAACAAACACACACGTACACACCCACACACACACACATACACACACGCACACACACGCACACACGCACGCACGGACGCACGCACGCACGCACGCACGTACGCACGCACGCACACACACAAGTGGATATGCTATACAGATCCTAACTCACCGTGCACGTACGCGTTCCCCGTTTCAAGGTCACAGGTTGTCACCAAGACTTTTGGCGGGAAATTTCAACGTCACCGCTTCAAGGCCACGTGGTAGGTTGGTAACTCTGTCGCTTCAAGGTCACCTCTTCAAGGCCACGTAGTAGGAAAGGTTGGTAACCCTGCTAAGTCTCTTCAAGGTCACCGCATGCCACGTGCTAGGTTGGTAATCTTTCTGAGTCTCTTCAAGGTCCCCGCTTCAAGGTCATGCTCGCACGAGTCAATGCCATTGAAGTAACTAGATTTGAAAAAGTCACTAGAAAAGTTACTAGATCGTTTTCAAGATCATTGATTGTCCACGTCAATTGTAGGTTACCTGCATCTATTCCTCTACGTCTAAGTACGTGGTTTCCAAAGTCATCACATTGTCCTCGGTCTCAAGCCCTGAAGTGTTGTGTATGCATGTTTCAAGGTCATCAAGCAATGTTTAGTATGGTCACGCCCCCCATCAAAATGCCCTCAAGTGGTTCCGTTCCCCTGAACAGGTCGTCGTTTCCTAAAAACAGGTAGCCGTTTCCTAACACTGGGGGTCCGTTTCCCAAAAACAGATAGCTGTTTCGCAACCGTTTCCCCCCAAGGTCACACGAGAGAACAAAATCGATTCATTGTTCTGTCATAATTCCTAATAGTAGATTCTTATCCAGCTATCCCAACCATTTCAGGCTCAATTCTAGGAAATCAATTTTCAAGAACAAAGAGGGTTCACTGTTCAGGCCAACGCTTCAGTCTATGCTTACAATTTTCAAGGTCACGCCTCTGAGAAAAGAACAAAGGCGATTCATTGTTCTGGTCGAGTTATAACAATAGATTGTTATCTAGCTCAATTCTAAGAAATCAATTTCCAAGAACAAAGACGATGTATCGTTCAAGCCGACGGTTCAAAGTCTATGCTTACAATTTTCAAGGTCACACCTCTGAGAAAAGAACAAAGACGATCCATTGTTCCGTTATAATTTCTAAAAATAGATTGTTATCTAAATACATCTCAATTCTGAGAAATCAATTTTTAAGAACAAAGGGGGTCCATTGTTCAGGCCAACGCTTCAAAGTCTATTCTTATAACTTTCAAGGTCACACCTCTGATAAAAGAACAAAGGCGATTCATTGTTTTGGCTGAGTCATAGCTTCTGAAATTATGAGAAATCAAGAACAAAGACGGTGCATTGTTCAGACTGATTCTTCAAGGTCATCTAACAAGTAAAATATTTTTTTATAAAACTTATAATTTATTAACTACTATATTCATCTATTTTATTTATTATTTGTTTTTCACATTCAATTTCCTTCAACTGATTTTCGTTTAATCTGGTTCACGCCGCATCATCATCTTTCCTAATAGGTATTTTCATCACTTCATTATATTGCATACTAGCCATACATGCAGCTTTCCTTAAAGCCTTCATATCAAGATTTGTAATCCTTTTACTTTGAGACATTGTTCGAGACTTATTACAAACCTACGCAAGCCCTGAGGTTACATTGTTGTCTATACATGCTTCAGGGTGATCAACCAATTCTTGGAAGTTTACTATGGTAACGCCTCCCAAGTGCCCTCAAGTGGTTCCGTTCCCCAAACACAGATAGACGTTTCCCAAAACATGTAGCCGTTTCCGAAAACAGAGGGGGAGGGCGTTTTGCAAAACAGACGTCTGTTTCGCAACCGTTTCCCCCATTTCAGGGTCACATGATAAAAGAACAAAGGCGATTTATTGTTCTGACCAAAAATAGATTGTTATCTAGCTACCCCCCACCTCAATTCTAAGAAATCAAGAACAAAGGCGATCCATTGCTCAAGCCGACGTTTCAAAGTCTATGCTTATAATTTTCAAGCTCACACCTCTGATAAAGAACAAAGGCGATCCATTGTTCTGGTCGAGTTATAATTTCGAACAATAGATTGTTATCCAGCTACCCCCACCTCAATTCTGAGAAATCAAGGACAAAGGCGATCCATTGTTCAAGCCGATGCTGCGACATATAAGTCGCAGTGTGTTGAGGTCAGTCGGTTAGTAAGTTGTTAAACATGGAGGGTTAAACAAAAGCACCTATTGCAAACTCTATAAAAATGTGACCTAGAGATTGTTACGTGTTTATCGTGAATAACGTGTATTTTCGATAACTTCCGTTACTTTACTTAATGAATGAACTAATGAACTAATTAGTTACATCTAAATATTAATATTTCCTTATTCGTTGGTGGAATATTTTTAATTTCGTACCTCAAAAATTATTTTTCGCACCTCTACAGTTAAACTAATTTATTTAACGTACACATCTTTTTATTCCTTTAGAGATATAAATTTGGTATTTAAACAATTTGCGCCATCCCTAAGATTTAGGGTCATTTAATACAGTTTGAAAAGGAATCTTGTTTTTAAAAGACAACAATTAGATATCTGTAAAATTTATTTATCAAAATTTGGTTTTAACATTCTTATCTAGTTTGAATAGTTTTGACAGGTTTGCAATATTGCTTTTGTTAGGGCGTTGTTCCTTATCTTTCTTTTCTTAACACGCCATTTTCCGATGGGAGGTTGATCTTCAAGAAAATTTTTCCTTCCGTTTATAAGATGTTTAAGCATCGTTTCTTTGGAAAATTTTTCATATAATGTAATGGTTTTGGTATAAAACTTTACTGACGCTTTACAAGCGGATCTTATTGAAATCCTCAATCTTCATATCCTCGGGTAAGTTTAACACATGTTCGACAACCTTTAGTAAATCGATTCTTTCATTTAGGCACTTTCGCAAGATTAATTAAATTTATAACATAAGTCTGTTGAAGCGAAATCATCGCTATCGGCTCTAAACATCTAAAAAGAGGTATGCTTGTATAAGGTAATTAGCAACGTACTTACTTGTATCACTTTCAGCGCCTTGATACCGGCGAAATAAACAGCTATTCTTTATTCATATAAGTAACTAGCAAATTGGAATCCACTACAGATCACCTTCGTACATATTCATACTGGAATTCTGGATCTTAGTTACTGATTAGCTGTCTTGGTTTCAAAGTAACTACCACCTTCGAAACACGAAGGGCATTTACAGTTTGGTAATTCTCATCAAGGTCAGAATTCTTTATTATTCAATATACACAGGACTTGTGTAATGAACAGTGTATTTCTAAAATGTACAACATAGTTCGGTTACATTTGGTGTTTAACCTTATTTACTTACTTGCAACAAAATTTATAATTTACAATTGTTATAACATTCTTTTGCTGGAGGCTAAAGTGGTTGAATAATCTTGAGTTTGATTTGTTCAATTTGTAATTAATTTCTGCATACAAAAGAAGAAAAAACCACACCTATTATTCACTGGGACGTTGACCACTTGTTCACTACCTTCAAACGGTAGTTGCGTTGAAGCTCCTGTTTTAAAATACATTATACAGGTGGAACAAATGTCGAGGTCATTTATGAATTACAGTCATTGTTTAAAACAGTATGGATATTTATATTCAAATTTAGAATTTCTGTAACTTTTCTGTACTTCGTCTTTCATTAATATTAATTATTTGTCATTACGGATAATTTTGTTCAGAGCAAGTGTTGCTGTAATAAAAATTTCTGTACTATTGAATGTCTTGCTGCAATTCTATGCCTTGCACTGAACAGACTATCCAGATATTTCTATTTAATACCAATTCTTAATGTTTTTAATAAAATTAAAGAAACCGAAATCAAGATCATTGGGGATTTAAATTCTATTTTGTGAAACGTAGGCATGCCGTTTCAAAAATTAAGCACTACTATTTTCATTGTGGATCTATTTTAGATCGCACTTTATGGGTTACCTTCGCCCTTTCGGCTTCGATTTGTAAGTACTTACAACCGTCGGGAGCGGCACAATTAACGAAACTTTTTTTTGTACGTTTAGGGTTCGATTAATGAACTGAATATATTTAGTTTTTTTTTATTCTTTGTGGGCATCTGCAACGGCTCACCACTTGCCATCGTCAGGGCTGAATTATAATTATTTTGTTAGTTAATATTGTTATGTATACTTTGGGGGAAAATTAGCATATTATCATTATTGCTTACGTTCGATATTTATTCGACAATTACTAATGTGAGTTTGAATTAAATTAAATATACGTTTACTTTTTGGTTGTTTGGGTAAAAGTTTTTCTCCTCTTTTAAATTGTTCCTTTTTTTTAGGAGCACTACCTGTTTCAGGGCCTGCCCCTACTCTACTCCTCTTTTCCCTTTTTCTATCCTTTTATCCCTTTCCTGAATAAAACCTGTGGCGCCTATCCTTTAGTGGCTATCTAACCACGTCAACAACAGTGTAGAAACCTCCAAAAACGCATCCAAGTGCTCCGCGGCCAAACGACCGTACGCATGAGTCTAGTCGAGTGCACTTTCTTAAAAATGTTTACATGCTGGTTAGACATGTAGCAAGATATCGAAAAAATATAAAGTTATTAATGTCACAGTAACCAATACGAAGTATGGTGAACGTATAGTGTTAGAAACAGAGGAGTTTAAATGTGTTTTACCTCAACGCTTTTACGAGTACTTCAAAGAAGAAAAAAATCGAATTGAGAAATTTAAAACGATGCTAAATACAAAGGATGTATTCATGATTAGTCAGGGTGCAGTCGGAAAAACGATAAATATAATATTTAGTGCATCCAACCATATGCAAACATGCTCATTTCGAAAATAGTGTTCAGTCGTAGTGCAGTTGTGAAAAAGTCATGCAAGCAGCAATAAAATCACTCCTGGAACGATCTGGAGGTTCGCTGCCGGATACTTCATACCGCTGTAGTAACAATATGATGATTAATATGTAAAGACTTTAAGTGTTGTGAATATGGTGTTCTTTTCCCCAAGAGACGTAGATTTCACCAGCTACCTCCACCATTTGCTTTAAATTTCAAGGTCACGCCATATTACAATTCAGAGAAATAATTTTCAAGGTCCCAATCCTGTCCGATCCTGTCCGATCTTATCCATATTTTAACCCCGAATGCAACAGGTGCATCTACATAAGGAGAGTGTATGAATAATTTAACGTAAACCTAAAGTGCTGTGAAGAGCAATTAGATATTAGTTAAAGTTATAAATAGATGTCTGACACTTGCATAAAAGGGAAACTTATGCGTCGAATTGTGCGGTTTAATTAAACTACACATGCGTTCTCTGAAATTGTGTTTTGAAAACTGTGCATATGTTTTGCGAGTACTCATAAGTAGTTACGGGGTCACGCTACAGAGACGATGATTGGAATAGTTGACAAACCACCTGTAATTGTGCTTTGACGAATGTACACTTTTTATACAATAAAAATAAAATTTGTTTTATTAGTAAAGCGTTATAATGAAAAATACAATGACTTTCCTTTGTATAAAGGAGATTTAAATTGATTTTTTGCAAAAACCTAAAAAATTGTTTGGACGTTTCAAACCTCGGATTCATGTTCAGCGTCCCAAAAAACATAAATTTCAGCCCTTTTTATCCTAAATTGACTATCCTTGGACTTAAAAGAGCAAACAATGACAGCTTGCAGCAGCATAGAAATGGAGTTAATTTGATGTACCAATGTTTCGGTAATTTTTATAAAAAAGGTTGTAAATGATCTCTAAAGAGATAAGAAAATCGATTAAGTTATAGTTTCAATGTATACAGATCTCTAGACAAAGAATCGGATTGTTTTTACATAAATGAATGGTTTTTATTGTATGTTAGGCGTTAGAATATGTTTTCATTGTTGTAAAGGGGATACAATAGGCTTGCACTCATACAGGTAGTGATTTTCTGTTAACGTTACCAGAATTATATGTATATAATGTTATGTTTAATGCGAATGCTCATTCATTACGTGTTGCTCATAATAGCGTCACCTAATCAACGATTCCGTTTATCACTGAGGAAGAAGAAAGTGACGATATTGCAAAATATCGTGGTAAAACCACCCAGAACAGCACCAGCACCATCCATACTATATCCTGTGATTACTATCAGAGATAGTGATCAGGAAGTTTGTGAGGTTGACTTTGAGAGGTGAGTATTTACTGCTTTTGTGCCTCACATTATTATAGTATTTTCTTAATATATTCTAGTATTACACCAGTTGCCACCACCACATCGGAAGCACAACCACCTCTGCTAGAAGCGCTGAGGTAGTGGGTGACTTTGCTCAATATTTTGAGAAGTGAGTATTTACTGATTTCTTACCTCACACATTATTAATGTATTTTATTACGCTTTTCTAGTATTACACCCCTCGCACAGCCACAATTGCAACATGTGGGAGGGAGTACACAGGACCCTACCTCACTAAGCGCTTTTAAAACTACAAGTGTAGAGTGGTTAAAAACTATTCTTGTGAACTATGCAAATAGTGAGTTGTTGGTTGTAGGCGAGGTAGAGCGTTTAACTGCTGCTTTAGCTGAAGCTAAACAGCAGTTAGAAGACATTAGATTGAGCAAACAAACAACTCAGCAACTACTAACTACACTAGAAAACCTAAAAGTGTAACATATATCTATATACTTTTAAATTGCTGTGTATGTATTTTTACCTCCAAGCTTATTAAAAACATAATTAACCTCTACATATATAAACATATTTTCTTTTAAACTAAGTTTAGAAATTTCTACTTATAAAGATATTTTATTTCTGATCTAACTACGTTCACTACTTTTAACTAAAAGATATTTTCAAAGTGATTAGAATTATTATTATTACATCTCATTTAATTTCCATTTTATAAGTAAAAAGGTTGTGAAATTTTATTTATGTAGTTAGGATAAATAATCTAGAATAAACATTTCCAAGATGATATTTTTTATTAATATAAACATATGTTGTTATACACATTCCTTTACTAAAACACAAAGTACAGCCCTTTATCTACCTTACGTTTCTTTGACCTTATGTTGATATCACCTTACTACATCAACAGCAACCATTTAGCATGATCTGTGTGACACTTGCTTAGGTAGAACTTTACTTAAAACTGGCAAATTAAGTGTTCAAAATCTTACTCTTAATTTTATGATAACACCTAGTATATCCACTTTTTACAAATTTTTGCATGTAGCAGATGTGATAAATAAAAGTTTTATATTTCAGGAGTAGTTAAATATATTTTATTTCAATAACAAGTAAAATTCTATATATTACATTATCGGTATGTAACTAAGGCACCAAAAGCATACCAGGACAATAACTAAGACATAAATTGTCCTACCTGTATGATTAGTTTAGTTGATATATTAGTAATAGGGTAGTTGAAAAGAATGAAAATATTCTTAAACTTGAAAGCAACTTATCACTACTAAAATGTTATCTCATAAGACTGAAACAATCAAGGAGAGGGTAATCTATAAAAGTTAATATGGCCACCTGTTGACTCATGATCGGTTACTTACAGGGGAATTATAGTTCATAGGAATTATATTATCAATTTATTATTAATCAGTTATTAATTATATGAATTCGGAATGATACAAATGAAAGAATTTTAGTAGTCTTAAGAGGATGCTTTCCTACTGCAAGTATAGCACACACACACAATAATTATTTTTATTAATTAATAATTATATGAGAGTTCGGAATGCGGAATGATACAAATGAAAGTAGTAGTCTTAACAACTCAATGACGTAAAGGTTAAACTAATTTAAAGGATATGTGATGTGCATGTGTAAGTGTTTAAAGAAAATATGTTATATTCAGCAACATTTGAGAAAATAATCACCCTCTCCATTAATTTGTATTGTATACGGGGGAAAGTATATTACTTTTTATTACAATTTAGTCAATAACCTTGATATTAGCATAGACAACAACCCCATCATTCTTCTTGTTTCCATGACTCGTTTAGTATTGGTCCTGCAGGTTGATTTGACTCGACTACATTTCGATCGGATGAGGTCGGGTAAGATCGGGATAGCCTGTACGCTAACACCTATGGTCTTGACAATTAAATTGCTTGGAGACCTTAAAAATTTCCAACCACACAACCAGATACTGTAAGCATATACAGCAACCTTGATATACGTTTAACATAAACAACAACCCTCTTGCTTCTACGAACTGATTCTATTATTAGAAAGGAACGCTTATTTGCTATTTCCAAGAATTTTACATACAAGGAATGCTAAAATTTGACTCCTTAACATTGTTTCCCTAGATGGATAGGGTGGGGTATAACCATAGAAATAGTTTGCATCAGAGGGCTTTTACATGAAATAATACACTTAAAATAATAGCATTTTATTGTAAATATTACAAACTTTTCCCCTTTACTTGTAACCCCTATCAGCACACACATTTCATAAACCTTTTACTGATATTGTCTTACATAGTTATTGTATAAAAAGTGTACATTCGTCAAAGCACAATTACAGGTGGTTTGTGTATGAAAGAAACAAGTTGTTTTCATTTTGAGTAAAGCTGGTTGCTCTTCAATTTCTATAACTGACTGTCTCAATATTTTTCGAATGTAACCGGCTTTTTCTCGCCCTTTAACGTACACATCATCTGTTACCGATATTAATTCACGAAGTATATGTGGAAAGAGATGTGTAGAGGTATATCCAGATCCCCATTTGATGCAGTGATGATTATTGATTAACCAGATGGCTTGCCGTTGAAATTCTACATCTAAGACGTGCCGAGGAAATGGTGGTTTAAACACAAAATGGGCAGCTTGATTTCCATTGTATATTGCTAGCTCTTTGGGTGTAAATACATGTTTTGCCGTTTTGAATCCCTATACATCAACTATTACAATCATCGTCTCTGTAGCGTGACCCCGTAACTACTTATGAGTACTCGCAAAACATATGCAGTTTTCAAAACACAATTTCAGAGAACGCATGTGTAGTTTAATTAAACCGCACAATTCGACGCATAAGTTTCCCTTTTATGCAAGTGTCAGACATCTATTTATAACTGTAATTAATATCTAATTGCTCTTCACAGCACTTTAAGTTTACCGTAAAATTATTCATGCGCTCTCCTTATGTAGATGCACCAGTTGCATTCGGGGTTAAAATATAGATAAGATCGGACAGGATCGGACAGGATTGGGACCTTGAAAATTATTTCTCTGAATTGTAATATGGCGTGACCTTGAAGCTTAAAGCAAATGGTGGAGGTAGCTGGTCAAATCTACGTCTCTTGAAAAAGAACACCATATTCACAACACTTAAAGTCTTGATATTTTAATCATCATATTGTTACTACAGCGGTATGAAGTATCCGGCAGCAAACGTCCAGATCGTTCCAGGAGTGATTTTATTGCTGCTTGCATGACTTTTTCACAAGTGCACTAAACACTATTTTCGAAATGAGCATGTTTACATATGGTTGGATGCACTAAATGTTATGTTTATCGTTTTTCCGACTGCACCCAGACTACTCATGAATACATCCTTTGTATTTAGCATCGTTTTAAATTCCTCAATTTGATTTTCTTGTTCTTTGAAATACTCGTAAAAGCGTTGAGGCAAAACACATTTAAACTCCTCTGTTTGTAACACTATACGTTCACCATACTTCGTATTGGTTACTGTGACATTAATAACTTTATATTTTTTCGATATCTCTAGGTCACATTCATTTTTACAGAGTTTGCAATAGGTGCTTTGGTTTAACCCTCCATGTTTAACAACTTACTTACCGCCTGACCTCAACACACTGCGACTTATATGTCCTTGAAGTATCGGCTTGAACAATGGATCGCCTTTGTTCTTGATTTCTTAGAATTGAGGTGGGGGGTAGCTAGATAACAATCTATTTTTGCCCAGAACAATGAATCGCCTTTGTTCTTTTATCATGTGACCCTGAAATGGGGGGAAACGGTTGCGAAACAGCCATCTGTTTTGGGACCCCCCCCCCCTGTTTTAGGAAACGGCTACCTGTTTTGGGAAACATCTATCTGTATTTGGGGAACGGAACCACTTGAGGGCACTTGGGAGGCGTTACCATAGTAAACTTCCAAGAATTGGTTGATCACCCTGAAGCATGCATAGACAACAATGATACCTCAGGGCTTGCGTAGGATTGTAATAAGTCTCGAACAATGTCTCAAAGTAAAAGGATCACAAATCCTGATATGAAGGCTTTAAGGAAAGCTGCATGTATGGCTAGTATACAATATAATGAAGTGATGAAAATACCTATTAGGACAGATGATGACGTGGCGTGAACCACATTAAACGAAAATCAGTTGAAAGAAATTGAATGTGAAAAACAAATAATAAATAAAATAGATATGATCCAGCAAAGGTATTACAAAATGTTAAGTGGCTGTCACTTCCCATAATATGTATATTTACTTAAATCGATTTATTATCTGTATAGGTAGATGAATATTGTAGTTAATAAATTATAAGTTTTATAAAAAAATATTTTACTTGTTAGATGACCTTGAAGAATCAGTCTGAACAACGCATCGTTTTTGTTCTTGATTTCTCAGAATTTCAGAAGCTATGACTCAGCCAAAACAATGAATCGCCTTTGTTCTTTTATCAGAGGTGTGACCTTGAAAATTATAAGCATAGACTTTGAAGCGTTGTCCTTTGTTCTTAAAAATTGATTTCTCAGAATGGAAATGTATTTATATAACAATCTATTTTTAGAAATTATAACGGAACAATGGATCGTCTTTGTTCGTTTCTCAGAAGCGTGACCTTGAAAATTGTAAGCATAGACTTTGAACCGTCGGCTTGAACAATGCATCGTCTTTGTTCTTGAAAATTGATTTCTTAGAATTGAGCTAGATAACAATCTATTTTTATAACTCGACCAGAACAATGAATCGCCTTTGTTCTTTTCTCAGAGGTGTGACCTTGAAAATTGTAAGCATAGACTTTGAAGCGTTGGCCTGAACAATGGACCCCCTTTGTTCTTGAAAATTGATTTCCTAGAATTGAGCCTGAAATGATTGCGATAGCTGGATAAGAATCTACTTTTAGGAATCATAACAGAACAATGAATCGCTTTTGTTCCCTCGTTTGACCTTGTGGGGAAACGGTTGCGAAACAGCTATCTGTTTTGGGAAACGGGCCCCCTGTTTTAGGAAACGGCTACCTGTTTTTAGGAAACGGCTACCTGTTCAGGGGAACGGAACCACTTGAGGGTAGTTTGATAGGGGGCGTGACCATAGTAAACATTGCTTGATGACCTTGAAACATGCATAGACAACACCTCAGGGCTTGAGACCGAGGGCAATGTGATGACTTTGGAAACCACGTACTTAGACGTAGAGGAATAGATGCAGGTAACCTACAATTGACGTGGACAATCAATGACCTTGAAAAACAATCTAGTAACTTTTCTAGTGACTTTTTCAAATCTAGTTACTTCAATGGCCTTAGAGGACTCGTGCGAGCATGACCTTGAAGCGGGGACCTTGAAGAGACTCAGAAAGGTTACCAACCTAGCACGTGGCCTCAGGTGACCTTGAGGAGACTTAGTGGGGTTACCAATCTTTCTTACCACGTGGCCATGAAGACGTGACCTTGAAGAAACAGGGTTACCGACCTACCACGTGGCCTTGAAGCGGTGACCTTGAAATTTCCCGCTAAAAGTCTTGGTAACAACCTGTGACCTTGAAACGGGGAACGCGTACGTGCACGGTGAGTTAGGATCTGTATACCATATCTACTACACACACCACACGCGCACACACGACACACACACACACACGCACACACACACACCACACGCACACACGCACACAGCACACGCACACACGACACGACACAACGCACACACACACACACACACATCACACACACACACACAGCACACACACACACACACGCACATACGACACACGAACACACGTACACACGCACACACCACACACGCACACACGCACACACACACACAGCACACACCACACCACATACGCTCACACGCACACACGCACACACGCACACACGCACACACGCACACACGCACACACCACACACACACACGCACACACAGCACACACGCACACACACACACAGAGAGAGAAAGAGAGAGAGAGAGACAAGCTTTTTTTTGACGTTTTCGAACATTTTAAAGCGATTGAGCAAATAAGAATTTTTGAAAATATTTTTTATAGTGCTTCCTATTCGTTGGATGCGGAGGTAATTTAAGGCAAGGTTAGTTCAATGCAGAGATTTCTATCGATGATGCTGAGGGTTTTTGATGAAAATAATGAAACGGTTAAGATTAAAAAAAAAAGCAATCTACGGGTTAGAACCAGGTGACATGTCTGGAATAATTATTATTTGTAAGCAACAAAGATTTACTAAAAAATTTTAATCCAGGTTTATACCTATCATTTAAAATATATGGTATGGGTAATATAAATTACGTTCGTGAAATGTTGGTAAGAAGAATTTTGAAGCGGAATAACCCGAAAGTGTTAAGAAATTTAATATTAAGTGAACGTTTTGGAAATAAACTTTGAACCAAGGTATCCAGATGAAATAAGCGAAATGACAAAGAATACCTTACAAATAGGCTATTTTATATAGTTTTTATGCCAATCTTCAAGATCCGATATAGCTTAAATAAATGATATACGATGAGAATATAATGATGTATGTAAATGAATAGCCATTATTACTTCTCCAAACTGTGGAAACTTATTTTTGCAGTTCGGTATATTTGATTTGCTTGCTGTAATCTTGTAATCTTAAAACACATCAAATGACTGTATTTTCCAATTGTAGTTTGATTCAAATAAAGTTCTTAAAATTAAACGAACTAAAACTTTGGCGACGCGCGACGTAAGTCAGCAAAGTATCTTTTAGTTAATTTTTTATCGCATATGTCTTTCCATAAAATGTCGAAGTAAGTTAAAAATTATTGAATGTTTTTTATATTTTAAAGTAGAAAAATTGTCCATTATATCCACTGATTTTATTGATACAGTAAAAATATTTTGCTGCGACAGCGAATTGTTATAATTCTAGAATATAAAATACCTATTTTAAGCATACCATCACAATTAGAGTGAGGATTTTATGCAAAATGCATATCGCTTATTTTTTATAGTTGAAGAATATCGTTTTGTTTTTAGACGAATTGCACTAAATGCAATCATTTGACATTAATTAATTTTTGCATATTTTGCATATTTCGCCAAATACTGCATATATTGCAATTTTATGCATATTTTGCCTTTTTATTCATAATTAACATATATTTCGCATTTTTTCTATATCTTCTAAATTCGCTTTAAAATGCATTATGCTAACTTATTTTAAATTTTGTTATTGTGTCTAACTAAGAAATGTATTTTTATATGAATAAGACAGGTTTAAAGAAAGATTATTACCTACAGTTAAGTGCAACGTTAATACTTCCGGATTATGAAGTTTCAATGCCGCTATTTCGTAGTATTTGAAAATTCCAATGGTACCTAAGTAGATAGTTAAAGCATTGGTTGAGAATTCTCAATCAAGGGTTAAAGTTATTTGGACTTTTTCAAGGTAAGTGTTTAGTTAGTTAATCCTTCTTGAAAATAATTTGAGATAACGGACAAAATGCAAAATTTTAAACATTCTTTGGCGAAGACGTAACTGAATGGTACGGCTTTGTTAAGTGAATTTCAAGATGCCGAAAGTTAAAAATAGTTTAGTTCAAGTATGGATAAAAATATATCCGAGCTACGTCTGGATGATGAAAAAGTGTTTTGCATAGCCTGTGGAAAATAGTAAGTACCATTACATATTTTTAATTGATTTCGGAAATTAAACCCTTATTAATTGATGTAGGTTATTGAATTCACCTTTTATCAGTTTTAAACGCAATTAGATACTTATTTTTACAATTAATTTTTCCTTAGATCATGTGCGAAAGGAAATCTCAAGTTACACAGCACATTGAAACCTCTCTTCATAAAAGAAAATTAGAAACATTTAAGAAAACAAAAGTTTGTCAGACACCTTTGCGCCAGTCGTTGTTTCAAGAAACGGCCAAGAGAAATGCACAAGAGGAATTTAATTTCGAATTGTGTAGTGCACTTGTTAAAGCCAATATTCCATTAAAGAAATTGCAAAATCCTAGTTTTAGGTCATTTTTAGAAAAAATTAGTAAACAGCAAGTGCCAGATGAAAGCACGCTTCGAAAAAGGTATATTAATGATTTATATCTTGAAACTATGGGGCATATAAAGAAAATTACAAAAATAAATATCTTTATTTTATAGTAGATGAAACTACAGATTGTTGCGGGCGATATGTTGCAAATTTAATGATTGGTTATTTAAGTGAGGCGCAGTCTAGTATATCATATTTAATCGCTTCCAAAGTTCTTGAGAAAACCAATCATGCAACAACAGTTCGCTTTATAAACGAAGCTTTCATGCAATTTTTTATTCCTGATATTGTTGCAACAGATAAAATAGTTTTAATGCTGTCTGATGCAGCACCGTATATGGTAAAAGCTGGACAGCAATTAAAATTATTTTACGAAAATTTAATACATGTAAAATTAGTTTAATGGCACAATCAAAAATGTAATTAAATCATTCTATAATAAGACAGGTGATTAACAGGATAAAATAAAAAAATAAAGAAAATACGTAAAAAAAAAGTTAACAAATTTTCAGTTTCATTGAGCTTATACGGGTACTATCGCCCGTTGCCATACATACAACCAGCAAAGTCGAAGCAAAATTCCCATAAGAAAAGCATTGCCTATTACACATTGCACCACACTGCACTCTCGCCCCCGAACGTAGTTCTTCCATGGCCGCCTAATTATGTTGTTTTATGACTTAAAAATAATAAAAAATGTCGATTGCATAACCAGCTATACCTACATAAGTATATGAAGGTAAATACTGTTGACATTGAAAAGCTTGTTTTACCAGCTTTGCAAATCGTAAAAAAAACTGAAATTAAAAGATTTGGCTTCCATGGCCACCTAATAATTTAATACGGAATTACTTGCAAATACTAAAAGAATGGTTGGCATCATGGAAAAGTTTGTTTTTCTCGCTAACAAATCGCAAAAATCATTGTAAGAAAAAAAGAAATTAAAGCTGATAACTTCAAAAAAGATGTTTGTTCTTAATACCAAAAAAATGACCTTTAAAAGTTGGATTCAAAATTAACATAAAAAGGACATAATCTACAAAGCATTTTTTTTCAAATATCTTAAAAACTAAACATGAGATACGAAACCACGTTGGATTTTGGCATAAAATGTTCCAAAACTTACTTAATTTAAAATACTTTCGATCGTTAATAATATTGAGAAATGGTTACAATAAATGTGTGTTATTTCAGTAAACAGCTGATAATGGCTTTATGAACAATTATCTATAAAAAGAGAGGTATTAAGTAATAAATACACGTGTCTGTACATTGAATGTAAATATGTAAATAAGAAACTGATTTATCTTAATCTATATATTTTGTATGGATTTAACAATAGTAATTACTTTGTTTGCATTTTTATAGATTAATTATGAAGGTTTTATAAAGAAAATATGTTTTGTCACTTGTATACAAAAAAAATTATTGCTACCTAATTTACATCAATAGAAATCGTTCCAAAAATTTTCTGTTTTTCAGGTGTCCTTCAACAAATTCGTATTTGTAAAATATATTTTTTCTTAATAATTGTGGACCTAAACAGGCTAAATTTGAACCATCGTGCGAAAGCACTCAAGAACACTTAGGAGGATGGATAGAGGGATATTGAATTGCCAAGAGATACTTACGAACAGCTACCTTATCATAAGTGAGAGGAAAACAGGAACTAAGGAGATCATTCCAGAGTTTAGTGTAGACGAATGTAGATTGCGCCAGTTTGGTACGATAAGTGGAGATTTGTACTGCGCACTAATGATGTAAATAAGCGAACCGAGTATTCCTAGCAAATATAGCCCGAAACGGTATCAAAGAATGAAACGCAGCAGCGCGATAGTTGTAATATCGATACTACAGAGAAACAACTGAAACGATTCTTCTATGCTCAAGGGACTGTATGTGAGAAGTTGAAGACGCGTCATTTATAAGCCTAATCGCTCTCACGATCAGCGATATCCAGTGTATTGAGGAGCACCAACCCAAAGATGGGAATTATACTCTATATGACGACAAATTTGGACCTTATACAGCAGAAAGAGTTGTCGGGGGAGGGGGGGGTAAAGTACTGCTTAGATCTGTACAAAAAGCCTATTTTACGTTTTGGCAGCGGACAGAACATGGTCAATCCATGATAGATTTGAAGATACAGTCATTCCCAACGGAGTAATAGAGTCTGAAAGCTTAAGATCTGAGCCATTCATACTTATAACAGGAAATGATCTATGTTTTTTGGCGGATACAAGGCAACACTGAATGTCTTTGTTGATTGAATTTACCATTTCAGCTTTAATGTCTTGATTTGACATAGAAAGTGCGTTACCATTATGAGTAGACTGAGAAGAACTACACTAAAGAGTACTGATGTCAACAAAGCAATGGATCGGGTTAGTTGTTGAAGAAATAAGGTCATCTATGTATAGCAGAAAAGTGTAGCCGCTCTAACTGATCCCTGTGGCACGCCCGCGTTTATGCTAACTTCTTTTGCAATAAAGCCACCAACTACGACAGGAATCCGTCTTTTATCAAGGAAACTAGAAACCCAGTTGATGAGCGTATCTTTTAACCCAAAAGGAGGTGGGTGTGGCAAGTAAACACTTATAGCAAACTTGGTTAAATGCCTTTGAGATATCTAAAGCAACTACAACTGTTTCACAGAATTATTCTAATGTATTGTTTCAAACTTGGATCACATATGAAAGAAGATCACCTGTTAAACGACTCTGCCTAAACCCATATTGGTGGTCACTAAGGAACTTGTTGGTTTCAATGAAAGAAAGCAGTTGCTGGTTGATGGCCTTTTCGATGATTTTAGACAAAATAGAAGTACTGGTCAGTAGTTGGCCGAATTGGTCTTATTGCCTTTTTCGAGAATAGGTTGAACCTTTGCTAACTTCCATGATGAAGGAAATTCTCCAGAAGACATAGAGACCGAATAGAGCTTAAATAGGACTGGTACTAGTTCGGGGAAAAATTTCTTTAAGACAATAACTGCGCCAGTCGTGTTATTGGGATCAAGCATACTGGTAATCGATTCTAGGAGCTTGTACGGAAAATAAATCGGTTTCATAGCGTGTGAAGAAGAGTTGACTAGGGGCACATCTTTTCCAAAATCATTGAAACACTAGTTTGATGCAAATAATTCCACAAAAACATTAGCTTTGTCTACAGAATCACCAACTACCGATCCGTAAAAAGATGTCAGGGGGGAAATGAATATCTACCAAAGTTTTTACTAATGACCAAAATTTACGACTGCCCAAAGGAGATGTAGCTGGTTTATTGAGTTTTCGTTGTTCAAACAACTTTTTAGCTTTAGTGATGGCACTTTTGGGGATATTTCTAGCACCAATGTATTCTGCATGACTCTAGGCCATTTTATTAGATTTCCATTTAATATAGGATTTATTTTTCAAAGATATTGCATCAGCACAAGCCTTATTAAACCAGGGTTGGGAACGTGAATGACCTATACGATACTTTTTTTTGGAATGTATAACTCCGTGCCTATGAGGGTGACTTCAGATACTAAAAGGACAATGTCCGAAGAAGAAGACGACTTGGAAAGGTAATATATTTAATAATTAAACTACGATTTGTAATCTTGTGTTTTAATTTTTTATACAAACCTAAAACGTTTCGTAACAAGGGCAGTTATCGTCCTCGTTAAGTAAAAATAGTTTAAAAAGATTTATTACGATTTAAAATAAAAATGTGAAAAATGATAACGCAAATACGATCAAGCTATAATAGTTAGGGAACGCGCATGGAAAAGCCTAACTACAAAATCTAATTGTCTTTTAGTAAAAAATAAGCTAGATCTTTAATAAATTAGAATATGATAAATACGAACACTTTAACGTAGAAGGGCTGACAATTGACAATTACCCTTATGTATCATTCCTATTATATATTCTTATTTAATATACAGTTTTCTATTTTGGGGTATAAATAATTATTTAACTCATCGTTATATACCTCTATTTATTTATTTTTTTATTGAAATTAACGTAGTGACCTATAATTATATCAAGCCTAAACTTGAAAGTTACGGCATCTAGCGGTAATAAGCAGAACTTAAATTCTGACAAGAGATTCAACAGAGCTCTAGGTAATTGAAACACACGTGCTTGGACTCTTCTACATTTAATACTAATTAAACAACCCAAATCAATTTGAGATATAATCTAGCGCACTATTTATTGAACGATAAGTTATTGTACATTCCTTTTTCAACGAGCTTGTCTCGTAAGTAAAGTTTCCATTCATAACATCGGTTGCACATGTGGGGAGTAGATAATTAATTACATTTTATCTAATACACACAATGTTCGATCTTCAATTGTTTCAGGACTTTCTGTACCACTCATGATACCGATATTGCAACTATCTGCCAAACCTTGTTTGGTCCCTTCGAAGAACAATCAATTGTTGCTAAAATTACATGATTACCTTTTGACTAGTTTCAGTTGAATTGTTTGGTTATTCATGCCAATTTCTTGTTATATAAAATATTGAAATTTGGTTATTTGGGTTATTCTACATACAAAATTTGCTTACTTACGTATTATATGTGTATAACGTGTATTTAATAACTGTTTTCCATTATTTAGGTGCTTGTTTTAACTGTCACTTTATATTGACAAAATATGTAACTATGTCTGTCTTCTGTTGCTAGCTTCCTCTTACATGTGCTTGTCTGCCACTATTTCTTTTAGTTTCAGTTTTTGTGGTATGGTTTTTTGCTTACGTGGTGTTTATGTTTATCTATTTTTTAAGTAACTTGTGTGCTAGTATCTTTGTTTTCAGGGTTGTATGTTTAGTTTTTTACCTGCAACTGCTTGCTACTAATTCTTTCCCATGACTTAGTTTTCTCGCTTGTTTGTCGTGTGACAATAGTAATTATGCATTATAGAACACCTTAGCTCTGCAGGATTGTGAGCAGTAAATTCCAAGCGTGTATGCGGTACAAGTGCATAATGCATTAAATTTGTCCACAGCTCTAAAAATTGCTGTTGACCTGTAGGTGATTCTAATTAGTTACTATTGAAGGCGACTAAATCTTATTGTAAACACGGATCCATCTATACCTGGTGACCAGCGGTCAGCTATGTGCACTGATTCAACCCGTTTGAAAACCCCCTAAAAAGCTATAATTTGAGCCTCATGATGACAAACAAGACACCTTATATTCCAAAGTTTGCCGCTATTACGATTTGATGTATCTGTATTTTATATTAAATGACTTGTCAATATGCTATTTTGAAAATTTGATTTTTATTACAGATCTGGTTGCAAACAATGAGATAGTTAAGTTGTCGTATAATACACGCATAACATAATGTAGCCATTTTTAAAACGTTAATAATTTTATTTTTTGGTAAAAGCGAAGTAGTGTGATTAACTATTGTCACATCTCGGGGATTTAAATTTGGGTAGCTCAGTTAATTAACGTAGCAAGAGGGATGGAACTTTCAACTAAGATCGCAGGGTACGAGAGAGTGGTGAGTTTGTTGGGGTTGTTACATGGTAATAAACAAGTACACAAATAATCAAAAACATCGTATAACAATAGAAAAACGCGATTGGGTCATATTGACCGGAACACAATATGTGGGTTAAACTGCCTTGAAGACAAATCAGAACACTCTCTAACAATTTTCAGATCAATCATATGACCAGAATGTCAAAAGATTTACCCTCTGTAAACAGTGCAATCCTTTAGGTTACTTTACACACAAAAAGGAAAGACAAAAATCTGTTAATATAATATTGGTTCTCTTTAAAACTGTAGATTGAACCATTACTTTAATAAAATCTTACAACGAAACTGTAGGTAGTACTGCACATAAGTAAAATACTTAACTTTTCCTTTTTAAATTGTGTATTTTTATATTTATAGCTGACAAAATCTATGCGTTTCAATAACAATTGAAGAGTAGCGGTAGTATCTTTAAGAATTGTTTAATTTATGAAATACGAAAAAGATAAAACCGCATTAACCTGCTATTAATGTAACAGTTTGATAAACGTATAAAGCCAACTATGGAATTTTATTTTACTAAAGAATAATTAGATCCTTAATAAAATTAAATATTATTAAACTGCCTTGAAAATGACCAATGAGAACACTCTCTAACGGTTGAACGTTAATAGTGAAAAATTTCGTAATCAAAGAGCCAATTTAACAACATTTAATCAAATTATGACGTAATTATAAAGTTGTGAAAAACTTCAATTTGAAATTGATAAAGCATTATCAAATACACTATCGGACAAAAATAAAGCAACTTTTCAAAAAAAAACATTTCCATTATTTTATTTTTTATTGGACAAAATACAAAGAAATCCTAATTACATTTTAAAGCTCAAGTAGGCGGCTGCCACTTGTGACAGTTGATTTTTTTTATAAACAACACCAACCAATTTAAGCAATTTTATTGTCGAAAGTGAACAATTTGTAGTCGACAAAAGTAAAGCAACATTTTGGAGTTTATAAAAGTAAAAGCTTTTCCTTCAAGTAAGAACTAAAATATTCAAATTTATAGTAGTTAATTGTCTTTACGTAATTTTAGTCATACCACGAGGTATTCATATCTGCAAAGAATTAAAGCAGATGGTAGTAAATGTCCATTTCGAAGGTAAGAAACAGTCTGCTATTTCCAGACAGTTTTTTTTGCCAAAATACAGTGTGTCAAAAATAATTTCTACCTACAACGCACGAGGACACTTTGAAAAAATACCAAAATCTGGAAGACCCAGAAAAATGACTGTCTTGCTAGACAGACGCATCAAAAGAATCTCCCAGAACGATCCGTGGTTATCTGCGCCACGAATTATTGCATAAATTCCCGAAATTCTGGTCAGTTCCAGAACAATTCAACGCAGATTAGTTGAAGCAAGATTATTTAGTAGACGTCCAGCAAAGAAACCCCTTATTTCCAGAAGAAACAGATTAGCTCGACTTGCATTTGCACAAGAGCATATTAACTGGACCATAGACGATTGGAAAAAAGTTTTATTCAGCGATGAAACTCGTTATAAACTGTACAATTCCGACGGAATGAAACGTGTAAGGCGACCAATTAACACGAGATTCCATCCCAAGTACGTAACACCTACAATTGAACACGGTGGAGGAAGCGTTTTCTTATGGGGTTGTTTTTCTTGGAATGGAGTAGGTCCTTTGCACCATATTGAAGGAAACATGGATAGATTTATTTATGGGGATATACTGCAAAATGTAATGCTACCATATGCAGAATGGGAAATGCCTTTGCGTTTCGTGTTTCAACAGGATAACGATCCTAAACACACCGCGCAAATTGTTCAGGAATGGTTTCGAAATAATAATGTTGAGATTTTGCGGTGGCCAGTCCAGTCTCCCGACCTCAACCCGATAGAAAACTTATAGGAAGAGGTAGAACGTCGTATTCGAACAACCCGGTTTCCTCATAAACATGCATTGCTTGAAAAAATTAATGAAGTTTGGGCGAACCTTCCAGACAACACAATTCAGAATTTGATTTCATCAATGCCACGACGTTGTAGGGAAATTATAAATAATAATGGATATTCCATTAATTATTAGATAAGTAATTTAGATAATTGTTATTTTTTAATGTTGTTGCCAATTGTTGTTCTCTATTAGTTGAATAAAATATTCTTTTATGTAAGTGTTGCTCTACTTTTGTCGCAATGATTTTTGCATTAATTTTTTAAATTCAAATTCTTTAAGTTAAACCTTACAGGTATTGGTTGATTTTTCTTTGGTTAATTACTCAACTTACGAACTTACTAGTTGATTAAAATTAATTCAGAAGTTTGCCAAATTTAAAAATTTTATTCAGCTACAATGGATCCAGCAAATTTGTTGCTCTACTTTTGTCCAACAGTGTAGAAACTTGACATACTAATTAAGGATCTAGTCAAATGTAACAAAGAAATAGTTTTTTGTTAATAATTTTAATTGTTATTTTAAAGCGAAATCACAATGTAGTACGTTTAATATGATTTTTATTAATTTAATTCTTTTTATTATTTATATTATTTCTATTATTTTTACTTATGGGAGGAAACATCATTTTATTAGGCAATTTGAAAAACTAAGAAAACGCCAAGCACAATTACTAATATCATTTACTTATTTATTACGATGCCGAGACCAAAAAGTTATCCTAAAGTTTCTCTGTATTAAAATAAATTTTACTAACAAACAAGCTACTAATATTTATAGAAGAACTGAACATGCTCTTCTGCGTACTCAAATATATATTGCTATTTAGAAGGAAGACATTGGATAAAACCGTTAGAGAGAAATTTCATCTGTATTAAATGGAGTATTAAGATAAAATTGATTCATTAAGCCATTAAATGTACAGAAATAAATTTTGCCACGTCATCTAAACGTCAAAAAAACAAAATCTTATAAATTATTGAATTGGCAATGTAATTAGACGACCTTTTGATAACAAAGAAACAGTTATAAACCTTGCTAATCAGTATTTTCAGATGATGCGATTGAAGCGCTTTCTAAAGGCGAAAGTTTTGCGATAACCTCAAGAGTAATACTTTTTGAAGATAAAGTTATATTTTAATGCTGCGAATGAAGTTAGATATAAAACCGTTAACATCTTAAGTAAAGCAAACCTCCAAAACGCTCATGGCAAGACGGACCGTTACACTATAAGCGCTAACTTAAACGTCTTCTTCTATTTATGCCCTTAAACACGTGTAAAAATTGGCAATTTGATTTACTAAATACCCTCTTAAATGTTTATCACAGAATATTTTTATTGCGCTTGATGACTAAATTCTTAGTTGTCTATAAAGGATCGATTTAGTGTCGTTAATAAACGCATATATATTTACCTCAGTATTACTAATGTTCAATACTGTCAACTTAATTTACAAAGCTTAACACTTTTAGCTATATAAAGAGTCACCTTAAAAGTTTCTTGTCTATCGCACGGGTTTTATATGCAATATTTTTCTTAATGCAACGATTGCTTTTCATTACAAACACTTAAATTTTGGAAAAGTTTAATAAAAATTTCCAACATGAGATTAATTATAATAATAATAATATATTGCCATAATAATTCACACAATAATCAACATGGGCTTACTCAACAAACATAATGGAAATGTTCCACTAAGAATTTACACATTGTACACTTCAGTTCAATGTCAACATATAAATTCACACGCTATCCATTTACAGTAATTTTAAAATCACATTCCCTAGAATACAGTAGCCAAATACAGTGCTACTCATTATCGTCTCAACAAGGGTGTTACTAAAATATTATTCCTCATTCTCATTTGATTTAAATATGATTTTACACAGTACTCAACGCCTTACCGAAAATTACAGTGGCGTAACATTTACACCAGACCTACATTATGTACACAAAAAAAATTTCTCAAGCAAGCTCACGTTCATACTTTATGAAACATGCATCTTAATCACAACAGAATACTATATATACCAAGTGCATCAAAATTATATCACAATAAACATAGTAGAATTTTGACTATCTTCAACTGTTTTCTATTTTAAATGAAAATATTTTATTAATCTGAAATCATATTTTAATGATATATTAATTATTAAAACATCTTTTATCCAAAATAAACGAAAGTTTAGTGAAAATTATAAAAATATTTTAAACAAAGATATACATGTAAAATAATACATAACGCAGAATTCTTCACAAATATTTCCAGATTACAAATAAACGTGAAGTTCTATACATTACATAATTGGTAATAATTATGATAAGCAACGTTTTAGTTAAAATGTAGCAATAATTATAATATACTTTGTTTATTAAGTTTAATTAATTTAATAGTTAATATAATTACAAGGTGTTTTGAATGAAGTAAATAATATGAAAATGAATATTAATCATATATTCATTTAAAGAACACGTTACCTAAAATAACGAGAATTATAGAACATAATAATTTCACTAAAAACCCATTAACTCAGTGAGTGCGGCTAATTTAATTATTACATTTTTACTACCGTAGCTTGTGACAGGTTCAACTTCTGCAATTGTAAAAATGATTATACAAATAATAAGCAAGAAAGCCAAAAGTGAAAGAGATATTTGCGGTGTTTTCCCGTTACGTGCGTTCCCCTTTTGGGCGTCGGAAAATTTTACTAATGTTCCCTTTTCCGGCGTTCAGAAAATATTTCCTTTTTTTAAATCCCATTTCGCATGTTATATTTCTAAGTACAGTGTTTACACCTACGTTTTTGATTTTTGATAGCTATTATTTTTATTGTAAGTACATTATTTCAATTCATATCTTAGTAGGTATAAGTATGTTATTTATCATTTTGTTATTAATTTTAACTGTTTACACTGGATAGTTATTGTTTATTTGTACAATCCTTATTATTATTACATATAATATGAATTATACACAGTCTTATTATTTTATTACATTAAAAAAAAATTCAGACATATACATAAGTCGCAGTTTTGTTTTAGCAGGGATCGGTGGCGTGAGTAGTACTCCGGCACCTCGCCTTTCACTTTTTTGACGTCATTTGACCTTGGGATTTCCCACGGCTGTCTACGTGGGAGACCATATTTTCCACCCCTATGGTTTCTTTTCGGAGGTCTTTTTCAACCCCTAATTCTTTATACGCCCACGTGTGAGACCGTATTTTCTATCCCAATGGTTTCTTTTCGGGGGCCCTTTTCATCCCTAATTATTTTTTACTCATCCATGTGTAGGACGTGTTTTTTCACTCCTATTCTATGGCCGCCCACGTATGAGCTGGTATTTTCTACCCCTATGGTTTCTTTTCGGGGTCAAACCTTGATAGAATTTCAATGTTGTATTAAGAGCCTTTTTGAAAGCAATTTTGTACTTGCTCACATGAGGGGCAGATGTAGGCCTTGGGCTAGGTCTTGGGGCTGGGGGCTGGACCTGAGTTTGGTCTTGGGTTAGGGCTGGACCTGGAGCTGGTCTTGGACTTGGGCTAGGTCTTGGACTTGGGGTTGATCTTGGGGTTGGTCTTGGGGTTAGTCTTAAGGTTGGGCTAGGTCTTGGACCTGGAGTTGGGCTAGGTCTTAGACTTGGGGTGGGGGAAGGCTAAGGGTGACAACTATTTCAGGCAATTATAGGTCATTTTGACCTGATGAGGGTTAGCATTCTGATTGAAAATGATGTTATTTAGTCTATATAAACGAGCTTGCTGGTAGAATATCTGTTTGTATTGTTTAGCGCTTCAAGATGGAAGGTCAGTTTAAGCACCCCTTTTCGGAAATAGTTGCGGGTCCGTCGGGTTGTGGGAAATCGTATTTTATCGTGGATTTTCTAAAAAATATCGAAACTGCTTGCGATGCAGCCTTTGATAAAATTATCTGGTTTTACAGTGAGTGGCAGCCTTTATTCAAAGATCTCTCTGAGGAATTTCAAAAGGGTTTACCTGATATGAAACAGTTTGACGGGGAAAAACCTTTAATAATAATTGACGATCTAATGCGCGAAACTAACGGCTCGGTGGTAGATATTTTTACAAAGGGTTGTCATCATCGAAATCTAAGTGTGTTTTTCTTAACCCAGAACATATTTAATCAAGAACGTGGACAGAGGGATATTTCTCTTAACGCACACTACATAATTTTGTATAAAACCCACGTGACAGAGCTCAGATACAGCATTTAGCAAGACGATTTCGCCGCACAACCCAAAATTTTTAGAAGCAGTGTACCTAGATGCTACTTCAAGCCCGCACGGATATTTATTGTTCGATTTAAAACAGAATACACCGGTTGTGCTACGTTATAGAACAAACATATTCGGGCCTCAAGGTATCTGCCAGGTATATATAGCGAAAAAAAGGGTTTAAGTGTCACAGTCATAAAGATTACATCATATACGACGGCTGACGTTTTAAGCGAGAACACTGATATACTGCATGCATTAGCCAGATTAAGTAAAAGTCAACGAGATGCTTTAATGAAATGTTTGGATAGTAAGCAGGTAGAGTGTATTTGCGAGTGTGCACATAACATTTTAAAAGGTCGTGTACCTCTGTCAGCTGATCAGAAACAACGACTCTCAACATAAGCACACTTTAAGACGCTTGGCACAGAGAGGCGAATCTGTAAAAAAGAAGAAACCGTTTCTTATACAGAAAGGTGGTGCATTTCTACCACTCCTGTTAGGAACATTACTCGGCGGAATCCTAGGTAATCTGTTTCAATAACCATGGATCACAATCCGAAGAAGATGATTATTCTACCGATGGACTTTATATAGCGCTTACAGGCACCAGATGTTACACAAAACAACATTTTAACGCAGCTGGGTAACGATATGGGTAAAGTTTTAAAAACCAAAATGACCCACCATGACAAATGGCAGCAGTACAACCAAGTTCTTCAAAGGTATCTACTTTTCCAATCAGTTACGTCAGCCCACCAGCATAACAATCAGCGGCGACGCTGTTGCTGATGATATTAGAGATTTACCGCAACGCAAAGGTCTGACAGACGACGAGATAATATCAACGCTTCCGCCTTCATATAAGAGAAAAGGCGCGGCTTTGTTACGTATACTGAATACGGGCAGCGATGTTTTTTTGAGATAAAAGAGGTACTGTCACAATAAAAGGCGAGATCATACCACATTCCAACATTATCGATCTGGTTCACGAGACGACACAGGAAGCTTATACGGCACATAAACCAGTCAGAAAAAAGTTTCCACGAAATAAACATATTGTGAGTAACCTTTACGAGTTGTGGCAAGCGGATCGTTGTGATATGCGAACTTTAAGTAAACACAATAATGGATACAACTACATATTAAAGGTAATTGATGTATTTAGCAAGAGGGCATGGGCGAGAGCACTTAAAACGAAGACAGCCTCATCTGTAATTGAAGCATTCGCGGATATTTTTAAGGATTGCGACAATACACCGGCAAATCTACAGACGGATAAAGGCAAAGAGTTTGTGGCGAGCAGTGTACAAAACTTTTTCAAGAAACAATATATCAATTTCTATGTAACAAATAACCCTGATGTAAAAGCATCTGTAGTTGAAAGATTTAATAAAACACTGAAAACAAAGATGTGGCGGGCGTTATTTCACTTACAAAAATTCCTACGGAGATATTGATGTACTCGAAAGACTTGTGACTGCTTACAACAATAGCCCTCATTCAAGTATAAAGATGGCCCCCGCGGCTGCAAACGATAAAAACATTTTGGAAGTGTGGAATAACCTATACGCGAAAGGTTTAGGTCCAGTACGCCATCCTAAATATAAAGTCGGTGAGCTTGTCAGAATCGCCAGAACTAAGTACACCTTTGAGATGGGATATGAAACGAATTGGAGCGAGGAAGTTTTTACAATTACTGCGGTGATAAAAAGAAGACCACCAGTTTATCGAATAATCGATCTTAATAACGATCCTGTTGAGGGTACTTTTTACGAAGAAGAATTGCAGGTTGTTACGGTTGATAAAGATACTCTATTCAAAGTCGATAAGATTCTAGCAGAGAAGGGCCATGGGCGATATAAACAATACCTGGTCAAGTGGCGTGGATACAGATACAAATTTAATAGCTGGGTGTTAGCTTCGCAGTTGCGAGATATATAAAAATGGAGTTTTATCTTACCTTATTGTATAATAGCTCTATGACGTATTTTCCATGTAATATGACGTCAAGTTTTATTACGCAACTGCCAAAGCGAATAAGATTAACGGGGTCGTGGGTTGTAGGGATATTGGAAATTCAGTACTCATGTTCTTTTGCCGCTGTAAGTGCAACAGATAATTTAATTCATTATAGAACAGAGCTACCTGGCGAAAACGTGTTAGAAACGATATTAAAAAAGGCCGCAGAATATTTTCAACGAGACAACGAGAAGATCATTTATATTGAAGATGGCTGGTACGTGATACGATTCGCTTCGGGAAATTATGCCAACATAGAAGAAATTATCAGCGAACTAAATAACCATGTACTAATAAGTAAATTGCTAGCAATCGAATATCATAATCTAACTAAGCGCGTCACTACGAAATTAAAAACTCTGCTCTCGCTATTCGGATTCTCACAACGTCTAGCCTTACAATTGGGTTATCGTCCGTATCAGAACACAGCTATGGAACCAATACCCCCCTCACCCCGCTGGTATATGGATAGGATTACCAACTCAGATGTTTGTTTATTGCGACAGCGTTGAACCGCAAATTGTGGGCGAGACAGTATAATAATGGTTTGCCCTTATCAGCGATATTACACGAATCAGGCCGGTAACGGTATCGGCTCTACCTACAGAGGTGCGCTATACCAACGTGGTCATGGAATAGGGAGCTGGTTAGGTGGTATATTTAGAAGTGTAATACCGTTATTTAAGTCTGACGCAAAGGCTATTGGAAAAGAAGCTCTTAGAACGGGTGCTAATATTCTTGGTGACATCACAGAGGATCGACCTATTAAGGATTCGTTTCAATAAATATTTCACGAGGCAGGTAGGAACCTTAAGCGTAAAACCGACGAGAAAATCGAAAAATGATTGAGGGTTCGGGTTATGAAAGAGTACGTCTGCTCGATAATAACCAGAGCTGTTGCTAAGAAGAAGCCTACTTACGACGATATATTTTCAAGATAATGGCTTTTCTACATGCCCAATCGTGTGAATGCGTCAAGTCTGAATTGGATTTGTTCGCTTTACCGTCGACGCAGGCAAGTACCGAGAATGGTGAATGGATATTTTACAAGCCCTTATCAACTCTGAGTGAAGATTGGTCACGTGCACTGGGATTTGTTTGATCAAGAAAAGTTTCTCATAAGTGGTGTTGAGATAAAGGCTAAATTTGTACGATCAAGAGATATCTTTAACCTAATGGCGGTGCTTGCTTCAAATTACAAGACGCAAATTATAGACGCTAGTTTACTGGTGAGACATATGCGAATCAATCCAACTATTCTAATTGCGCACGCTAAAGCTTTAGAAACAACTGCCGCAAAATTCCCTGTTACAAGAGCCGACGTAAAAGTGTTAACTATACCTGCAGGCGTACAGCGAAAGTCATTGGATAATGTTTTCCTGGGTCAGTTACCTAAACGATGCATCGTAGGCTTTGTAGCAAATAAAACCTTCAACGGTGATTACCCCTCAAATCCGTTCACTCTTCATCTCTGCAATATTAACTACGTGTCGTTATATATTGACGGACAATAAATTCCTTCGAAAGCCTTACAACCAGACTTTAGAGTTAATGGTTTATATGTAAGAGCGTACCACACCTTATTCTCTGGTACGGGCATTCATTTTTTGAATGAAGGTAACGACATATCGAGAAGTGATTACCCCAACGGTTACTGTTTAATGGCCTTTGACCTAACACCTGACTTGTCTGCAAACGCTAGTATGCATTGGAATTTAGTTAGAAACGGTTCCCTTCGACTGGAAGTCGGGTTTGAAGAAGCGCTCTCCGAAACCGTTAACTGTTTGGTGTATGCAGAATTCGATAACGTGATCGAGATCGAAAAACATCGGAACGTCGTTGTGAATTTTAGCTGTTAAAAGTGGTAGCGCTAACTTGCGATCTTCAGTGTACAGCAGCAGCCGAAGGAAGATGGACGCATACTTGGACGTACAAGGGTTTAGTGGTGTTAACAACGAATTCATACCGCAAGAAATAGCCGTGGTTACAGATAATGGTCGTTTATCGTTGATGCTAATAACACCACCTCGAGGTTACTTTATATCAAGATCCATGTCACAACAGATAAAGTTTTTGGAGGCTAATTATCATGGGCTGAAATGGTGGTCGGGTCATGTACACTACAACAATTTCCGTGAGGAGTTGATGAGAATGTTGCGCCCCTTTAACAAAAGTCACGTTAAGGTCAGTGAAAAACAACAGTTTTTAAGGTTTCTTAACAAATCAATAGTAAACCTGGAGGAGACTGACTGCCCGTCAATTAAACAATTAAAAAAGGAAGAAAAAGCATGTAGCTGTTTAAACCATAACATCACTGGGCCTATGTGCGCTCTGGAAAACGCCGTACTACTGCAAGACTGGACGCATACCAATTCCAAAGATGTATGCGGTACAAGTGCTGAGATGCTTGAAATCGATCCCCAGCCACAAGAAAAATGTGTTTCGGCTTGTATGTGCTTCTAATCAACTACCGAGATACACACCTAGACCGTGTGCAATTATAGTAGACACGGATCCTGCAAATAAACCAGGTCAGCATTGGACCGTTATCCACATTGACGAGAATGGTAATGGGGAATATTTTGATTCCTTTGGACGAGCACCGCAAGGATATCATTTACGTTTCCTAGAGAAGAATTCTAGATGCTTCCATTACAATAAAACAATACTGCAAGATTACCATTCGGATGTGTGCCGGTTTTACACGTTAATGTTTCTATATTTTAGATTACATAATTTACCTGTTTGATTTTGTAAAAAACTATTTTAGTACATGTTTAATTGTAAATGACGAGATAATCAAATTATTGTTTAACGCCTGTTACCCAACCATTCTATTCTGATAAATAAAGATATTTTTAGTACCTTACTTTTTTTAATTAATAATTGCGTAATACCTACTGTTTTTTCTTTCTTTTTAATTCAGCATGTGTGTTTTTAAAAATCGTGTTATAAAATTTATGATTTAGTGTTTTTTAAAAGAAATTATGTTAACCATTCGTTATTGGTAATCATTCTTTTTAGACTATTAAATTTAACAGAATTATATAATTACACAGTAATTAGCTAAAAGTAAACATGAACAGTGGTTTCTTACTACATATTGTTGTGGAATTTAAAACAGGTAATTATTACTTTCCAAGCATTTAATGAGGTTTTTTTATAAAAACAATTTTGCGTGGTGTGTGTGTGTGTGTGTAGCATTTTGTTCAAATCGCTTTGTTATTAATTATTTTAAGAGAAAGGTAAATACGAGTTGCAGTAAGCGTGATAAAGATAATAAGGTTGTTTGTATATTTACACTATAAAAATTAATTATGGGAAATCAATAGGTAGTTTTTACATCAACTATTCCTAAAACGTAAAAAATATAGAAAAGTTGTTTTTAGTTTGGTTAGACGGGTAACACAAAGCAGTGACCATCACTCGTGAAGCAGTCAAAAACGCTCAAAAATGCTCTTTAAGTACAGAGCTGATAAGTGCTGTTAACCTTTTATTTATTTACTTGTACAGATTTTTAATTACAGTTATAAAACGTATCTAATTTATACGTAACAAATTTCTTTAAAAAATATTAAGGCGTACAATATACAAACATTTTAACGGTCGGATGGATATGAAACATATTTCAATGCAATCAGTGCAGGTAAACTATGTTTTAATATTTGTTTTAGAAAACAATATTGTAATAACTGTTATGTAATTAATTAACTTAATAAAAAATTTTTGTTTCATTAGAGAATAACCTGAATGTCAGTAATTTTTTTTTATAACTCACTGAGGCTTTTTTAATTATGATATTTACAATAAAAATAAGTGTTCTATAATTAAATTTTACTGTCATTCAAATTCCTCACGCAAGATCAATATCTAACACAGGTGCTGTCTTACAAGAACCTCCTTATTAGAAATACAATGTATAAATAAATTTCCATACAGGTAAAAGATCATCCGAACGTACAATAGCATATGACCATTTTAAAACAAGAGGATCGATAATTTTAATAATAATATCTTATTAGGGTAATTATGCAATTTCCCCCATTGTATGCGTGTGCGTTTGCCTAACCTCCACGGGTACTGCTCTTAATATAGCCAAAAAGACCTTAATTAGGGTTAAAGATGACCATCAAAACTAACCCTAAGACCTGTCCCAACTCCAGGTCCAAGACCAACCCCAAGACCTAGCCCAACCCTAAAACTAACCCCAAGACCAACCCCAAGTCCAAGACCTAGCCCAAGTCCAAGACCAGCTCCAGGTCCAGCCCTAACCCAAGACCAAACTCAGGTCCAGCCCCCAGCCCCAAGACCTAGCCCAAGGCCTACATCTGCCCCTCATGGGAGCAAGTACAAAATTGCTTTCAAAAAGGCTCTTAATACAACATTGAAATTCTGTCAAGGGTTGACCCCGAAAAGAAACCATAGGGGTAGAAAATACCAGCTCTTACGTGGGCGACCATAGAATAGGGGTGAAAAAACACGTCCTACACAAGAACGAGTAAAAAACAATTAGGGATGAAAAGGGCCTCCGAAAAGAAACCATAGGGGTAGAAAATACGGTCTCACACGCGAGCGTATAAAAAATTAAGGGTTGAAAAAGACTACCGAAAAGAAACCATAGGGGTGGAAAATATGGTCTCCCACGTGGGCAGCCGTGGGAAATCCCAAGGTCAATTGACGTCACAAAAGTGAAATGCGAAGTGCCAAAGTACTACTGGCGTGAATATAATAATCTCGTAATTACTCGGCTTTCAACTTATTACAATTTTGCGCTCTCTTCGTCAGCGGGCAAGTTTCAATTTTTTATTGATTGCGACGAAGTTATGTAATTAATAGATTTCATAGTGATTATTTACTGTAAATTCATTCTTACAATTTAGTTCAGTCGAAACGCAAAAATATGCATTTTTAAACAAGTTAGCATGTACTGATAAAAGGTCCATTCTTATCAAAATTTTAAAACTTTTGGAAGATTAGTAATTATTTACCCGTTCGTATAGGATGGGTGCATTATTGGTTAAAAATTTCATTTCAGCTAAAAATAATGAAGTTACATGACTTCAAAGTCTCCGTATGTAAAATATGTGCAAAAAACAGTCCTTTTTTTATTTCTTTATAAATAACTGACGAACAGGTTAACTTACAATTTTCATATTTAATGACCGTTGGTAGATGTGTACAAGGGCCATTCGTACGAAATATCAAAACAAACGAACGCCAAATAAAAAAATTATAACATTCTAAACTCAATTAAATGAAAATGTAAACTTTCACCATTATCACTCATAATAAAATACTTATCTTTTTAATGTTATAATTTTTCCACTTTGACAAAATTGTTTACATCTTTAACAATTTTTAACAAATATTCCTACTGAGGAAGATAACTGTAAGTGTTATCGAATCGTTTAGATTGTATAATTTAAATTACACCATTAACCCCCCCCCCCCCCAAAAAAAAGATAAGTATTTTATTATCAATTAAATGAAGATTGGGATTAAATATTCCCATTGCTTTATATTCCATAAAATTAATACGAATGACAATAAAATACAGCTGCTACCAAGTACTTTTTTATTAATTTTTTGTGCATTAAAAAAACAATATTCCATTGAGGTTTCATTTCCTATTTCCTTATTAAATTTTAAAATCGCATTGTCCATTTGATTAGTTAATGGGGATTCATATGAAAATGATCTTGTCTCTTTGTCTTTTCTTTCCCTTTGTCCAAAACTAATTGTTTGTTCAACTATATAAAACTTAAAGATAGATTCGCTTCTTGCTGATTTAGAAAATATTATCTATAATTTCAATGAACCTAATCAAAATCTCTATAGGGCACAATTTACAAATATTACTAATTACTTGCATAATAATTATAATCATATAAACCAATTAACAATGATTTTCAATAAGTGCAAGATATATTGTTACGCGGAAGAAGAGAATGGCGAGGGTGGCGAGGTCGGCCGACTGGAAGCGGGAGGAGCGGGGATCAAGGGAGAAGAATGAAGCGGGCATTGGGCATTATTAACAAAGGTGTGAAAGAAGGCGGTTGTACGACTTGCGTTTCATACATTTAAATTCATTTATATAGGCGTGTTACATATTTTATTTTATTTTGCCACCATAATGTTCTTTATACGCCCCCAAATCCGGGCGTAATGTGGTCTTTATAGCACGGAAATGTTATTGTTGCTAAGCAGCATGATTAACAGCAAACACATGACATGATATGTCACGTAAGTTGAAACAACAAATTAGCCTACTGTCGACTTTATTTCACTGCATTTGCATTTAAAAACTTGCCGAAAAGACTGAATCTTTTTAAAATTTTGTTCCAGTTTCATGGTGCAAAATAGAATAAAACATTATATGTACCACGGGCATAATTGTAGATTATGGCCCTCAGGAATATAAAAGCCCTCCGCTTCGCGTCGGGTTTTTAACATTCCCTCGAGCCATAATCTTCTGATTATGCCCTTAATACATAAATATCTATTATTTTATTTACCTATTAAATAGTTTTTATTTGAATACATTATTGATCTTTATAACAATATATTAAAAAATATCCAAAAGTTTGCATTGTTAATAGCGACAAAAGTAACTAAAGCAAATTCTTCCTGTACATTACAACAAAAAGCTAATAACATTCTTTCTGAATCAAAAAAAATTATTGAAAAAGAAACTGTAAAAAAATTCGCTACTTATAATTCTATAACACCTGGATTTTATACTTTACCAACAATTCATAAACCTGTTCTAACTATGATACCCATTGTTTCTTTTATCGACTCACCAAACAGTAGAATCACAGAATACAACACTTTAACCAATGCTTATGAAAATGATAACCAATATAACGTTACAAATTATTTCAATATTTACGAATTCATTAACAATCTTCAATTACCACCAAATTATCTCTTAATAAGCTTAGATGTTATATCTCTTTTCAAAAACTTGCCTCTTTCCCTTATGGAGACTTGCATAAACAAACAATGGGATACTATTAACGACTGTAATATCGATAAAACAATGTTTATGAAGATAATTGATTTTATTTTTGATTCCACACGTTTTGTTTTCACTAATAAATTTTACAAACAAATATTTGGTACACCTATGGGTTCATACATTTCTCCCATATTATCCAGTTATGTACTTGATGAATTACTAAATTATTGTATAGAGAAACTTAATTTTAATATGCCTTTCTTTAGGGATTTGAACTGATTCTTTCTATACCTGAAAGTTGCATTGATAAAGCTCTCAACATTTTCAATAGTTTTGACAAAAATGTTCAATTCATTGTTGAAAAACAAATTGATCATTCAGTTCCATTTCTAAATATGAAACTTATAAGAACTGTAAATAATACTATTATTACTAGATGGTATCGAAAACCAATTAATAGTAACCGTCTTTTAAATTTCCACTCTCATCCAATAAAAATTAAAATTAATTCAATTAATACTTTTAAAAATAGAATAAAAAAGTTGACTCACACTTCTTTCATTAGTGAATGCCTTGTTGAACAAATTATTTTTTTTGAAAATTCCTATCCCAATATACAGGGTGTCCAGAAACTCTCCTGGCAAACGGAAACTACACATACTAGACATGATTTTGTGTCGATTTAACCTGAATTATCTTTATCCAAAAATGTCTCCTAAGGGAGCTAGAGTCCATTGAATATGGCGCCGTCAAGTCACTTTTTGTTAAATATTTCAAAAACACCGCTACGTAACAAGTTTAAACTTGGTACAACGATTAAGTCGATAATGACAAACCGGACACTGAAAACACGATTTTCTTGCTGCTATCAGAAGCGGTCCCCTAGTGGGGCTTTTTTTAACGAAAATTTTTTATTTTCAATTTTTAATGGATTTTACATCAAATTTAAAAACTTTACGATAATTTCCATACAAAATGTGCTCTTAGTTTAAATCGCCATCTCGTACCGCTTGCAAGGAAAATCAATTTAAACTTTTTGTGTTTCTGGCAGAAAATACAATGAAATTAGAAATAATGGTAGAATTTTTGCAAGAAGTACACCATTTTTACAGAAAAGAATAGATTTATGTATTGAAACAAATGGTTATCAAGTAAAGCCTGTGCTATAAAAATTCGTTCTGTTCTTCTTGTTGTTGGTTGCCCTTAATATTTTTTATGTTAGATAAATAAATTATATTATACTATCTTTAGAAAATAAAACATTTGTTTTATGAATCATGATTTCCACAAAATTTTACATTAAATTAAATAACTGTATAAAAAATCAGAGACTGTTGATTTATCACTGCCAACCAGGCATTGAAAACATAATTTAGTAATGAAACGGTATTTTCTGCCAGAAACACAAAAAGTTTAAATTTATGTTTCTGATAAAAGGTACTAGATAGCGATTTCAACTAAGAGCACATTTTGTATGGCAAATGTAAAGTTTTTAAATTTGATGTAAAATCCATTAAAAAATTGAAAATAAAAAATTTTCATTAAAAAATCTGTTGGCCTCACAAACTGGACCGCTTCAGATGGCAATAAAAAAATCGTGTTCTCAGTGGCCGGTTTATCATTATCGATTTATTCGTTGTACCAAGTTTGAACTTGTTACGTAGCGGTGTTTTTGAGATATTTAACAAAAAGTGTCTTGACGGTGCCATATTCAAAGGGCTCTAGCTCCCTTAGGAGGTAGTTCTGGATTAAGGTAATTTATGTTAAATCGATGTAAAATCAAGTTTCCGTTGCTGTTCCACGCCTCAATATAAATTTTGATGACACTTAGTATCAAGAAGATGGCTGTCCTGCTCATACTGGAATAAGAGTTCAACAGTTTTTCGAAACTACGTTCCCTAACCGTATTATTAGTGGAAAAGGAACTATTAAATATCCTCCTCGCTCACCTGATAACGCGCGAACGACTTTTTTGTTTGGGGATACGTATCCCAACAAATTTATGGGCACAGGCATGAACGTGCTAACAATTTGGACGAACTTCCTGTCAAAATTACAGACTCTTTAAACAGCATCACCCAAAAAATGTTAGAAAACACTCGAACTGAATTTTATCACAGATTGGGTCACTGTTTTGCGAAAGGTGGAGGTCTTTTCGAAAATCTTATAATGTAGACTTTTGAAAAAAAGTATTCTATTCATTTTTAAAAATAGTTGGTTATTCAATAAGGATTATAATGCTAAAGTTAAACCTTAAACTTAAGTTATACTATCAATGTAAATGTTAATGTTCGTGTTTGTAGCTCTCGTAAGTTTCTTCTTGGTTCTTGTTACGAGTAGTAATCGAACCATGCCATAAATTCGTAATTACAAGAAACTTCGATGTTTGAGGTATTATCATTTAATGTTTAAGTGTAAAGTATTTACTTAATAGTTTCAAAGAACACGCGACTTTTCAACATCGTCTTAATTGCTTTGGTTTCGTTAGAAATGTTGAAACTAGATTGAAGGAGACTTAAGTAGTTCATATTTTGTGCCTACATGCAAATATGTGCACGTGGCAACATCGGTAAAGTTATGTCTCTCTCACACTCATATAATGCTTATTGGGTTTCTTTTAGCTTTATATATATATATATATATATATATATATATATATATATATATATATATATATATATATATATATACAGTATGTCCCCGGATCGACTTTAAAAGAGAGAAAATTCTTTTATTTTTGATTTCTCAGAAAATTTCATTCTTGATGATTTGCCCTGCTTGTTTTCAAACCCCCGAAACACAAATTACTTTCTATTTTACTCGTACGGTTCTCGAGATAATATCATTTTTCTTGAAAAATTGGACTTAGAATGTTTTTCCTAATTTTTAGATGTAACTTTAGTAGGCGGATTTCATTGAAAAACACCACTGACAGAAATTATCAAATGTGATAATTCTGTTGAACTGCAAATTAATTCATGCTAATTTGAATTGTATGCTATAATGTTGACTTTACAACAAAGAATTTATCTAATTCAATGTTACGGAACTGGGGAAGAGTGCTACCGAGTTGTTATCAGAAAATTCAACCAAAAATACCCGGGGGTTGCCATTTTGAATGCCGGAGCAAAAAACTTGGTAACTAAATTCCTTCAAACAGGCTCGGTTTTAAACCTAAAGAATCCAAAGGAGTTGTTCGATGAAGAAGATGCTGCTACTGTTCTCGCCGTTCATTCCGCAACAGAAGTTCCAAGGTTGTCTTTAAGAAGGAGGGCACTACGAATTGGTATAGGTAAATCTCATTTACAAAGATTCTTCAAGGAGAACAAAATTTTACCATTTAAGCAGCAATTTAGGCAAACTTTAGAGGACGGTGATGAAGCCAAACGTCTGGATTTTTGTTTGGAAATGGGCAATAGAGTTTTGAAAGATTCAAATTTTCATAAACGAATAATGTTCTCCGATGAATCGACCTTTTCAACTAACGGAGTCGTTTCCTCCCAGCATTGCCGTTACTGGAGTAGGACGAATCCAAACTTCCGAATTGCTAGTCGCAGACAATGTTTGAAAAAAGTTAATGTGTGGTGTGCGGTTTCGTGCCATGGAATTATTGGCCCATATTTTTTTGATCAAAATTTAAACCGTTATTCATATTTGGAAATGTTGCAACATTTTTTAACTGATAAACTGGATGAATTTCCATTGAACTACCAAATTGAAATGTTCTTCCAGCACGATGGGTGCCCTGCTTATTATGCCGGTACTGTTCACCAGTGGCTCAATACAGAGTTCCATGATAACTGGATAGGAAGAGATGGTCCCATTTCATGGCCGCCGAGAAGTCCTGATCTCACAATAATGGACTTTTATCTGTGGGGTCGTTTAAAACAAATTGTGTACAGTGAGCCATTAGACAATGATGAAGAGCAATTGAAAAATAGGATACGGAATGCTGTCCAGTCCCTTTCAATCGAAGAAATAAGGCGCAGTTTCAATGAATTCAGAGCTCGCATTGAAATCTGTGCGGAAAAAGGAGGAGCATTATTCGAATAGAAAATTAATAGTTCAGTTTTTTGAGAATTTCATTTCATTTTACCATCAATTGTTAAATTTATTAATTAAAACTGGTGAGACCAATTTGATTTTTCCTTTGAAACAAATCAATTTACTTCAAAAATTACGAAAAGCTCGAATTTTTCAAGAAAATGATATTATCTCGAGAACCGTTTGAGTTAAATAGCAAGTAATTTGTGTTTCGGGGTTTGAAAACAAGCAGGGCAAATCAGCAAGAATGAAATTTTCTGAGAAATCAAAATAAGAGAATTTTCCTCTTTTAAAGTCGATCCGGGGACAATATATATATATATATATATATATATATATATATATATATATATATATATATATATATATATATCTCCCAATTGAGGAATTCTTTTTCTGTATGTATTTAAAGAAAAATAAAGAATAAAAAATTGTAATTTACAAACAATTTGTATTATCAGTGAACTTATTATTATACCACTTATTTTCGTGCTTGTTTACAAATAGTTTTATTGCATGTTGATATCTAATATCTTATTTTTTATTCCGACACGAGGCATGTATTGTGCGTAACCTTTATCAGTCAGAAGTATTTTTGAAATAATTTACTTTAATAAATAATAATTTGTGTTTCACAAAACATCATTTATCAATCAAATTGAACAACACTATAAAATTTATTATTATAAATTTTGTTGTTGTAATACCTACTATTCATCCAGATCATTCATCATTAGAAACATAGTTTAGTTTAAAAATTATTTTTAAAATTTAATAATAATTTTTAATTACATACTTACTTTTGAACTTATTCGTTCTTAAGAAAACTTATAACAGTTATTTAGTTTATTTAGTATGTTATTTATTTTAACAAATATCTGAGGTAGCTTAGGCATAAAACTTATCCAAATTCTAAAAGCTATAGACCAGTACATAATAAATTATTATAAGTTTTTGTTATGAACGAATAACATTAGGGTTATCAGAATCTTGAAAACTATTAAAAAACAGAACCAAAACGTATGATGAAGAAGATAAAAGTGATCTAAAGTTCACAAATTTAATGAATAGCATTAAAAGGCACAGAATAAAATAGATACAAAAAATTTTCAATGTTGGTAATACTATACTTTAGATCATTAAAACAATAACAAAAAAAATATCAATAACGCGCATGCAGGTTAAATAGATCTACATAGATAACATCTATATTTAACAATAAGATAATTTTTGTAATAATAAATTACTTTTTAATTGCCAATATCTGACAGTGATGGATCTAAATTTAATTTTCATTTAAAAATGGTGTCTAGTCTATATTTAATTTGGAAAGAAAGTCATAATGGACCAATTTAGGGAAACGAGTTTGTCTTTCCAATTGCCATTAAAAAAGGTTGTTTAGTTACAAAAAATATTCTTTAAACCGTTATATATTATTTAGTCGAAAATTAATATTCTTTCCAAACCAATAAATTATTCCATAAAAAGCAAAATTACGTCAAGATAAGCTAGTACGCACTCCAGATAATTACATGTTTTTTTCAATCATTCCTAAGAAAGTTGGTAATGGTCTATTAATAACAATTTTGTTCAAGGAAGAAGTAACCATCAACCCATTCCAATTATGTTTAAAGCTCACAACAGTAAAAACACAAGAGCTTTTATTTTACCGGGTAAATTTCTCTTTGAAACGAAATAACTTTGCCAATAAGTAATTTTACGAGAAAAACAGATTTTCGAGCAAAATATTGATAGAAAAATTTTGAGTTCAAAACAACTTTGTCCTTAAAATAAAAGTTCGAGTGTTTTTTGGCAAGATAAATTAACGACAGAATATATGAATGGATTTTGTATGTTTCAATACCAACAAAACTTTATAATTATAACTGACAAACATTAACGTACCGACGCGATGGACATATGTAACCTGATTATGAGGAACAGGTTTTTTTATCGGGGATAAAAAAAGGATGCACCTTTTTTATCGCTGTAAAACTGACAAAAACGTCACCATTAAATGGCACATTTTATATTGGAGTTAATTTATCATACAAAAATAATCAAATTTTACCGTCAGTTCTCTATTAAAGATACATTTTTAAAAACCAATCAAATAATTTATAATACCGTCATATTTGGCTTCTTAAAATCTTTCATGGTGTAACTCAAAGACAGAAGTTTAGACATTACTCAATGTATTATTAGATACCACACTACAGCTTTTATGTTTAATAAAAATAAGGAAGATTTGATGATTAATGTTGATAAAGATAAGGAGGAATTTCCATTAGTATGTAAATGAGTCAGAAAACATTAGTCTGTTTGGAAATAGTTCTCTCAATAGCTCAATTTCATATTCTTCACCTCTGTCTGTAACACCTGTAAAACCATGTCTACCACTCATTGTTAGCTCTCGTACGCCCATAACAGGGCCGAAAATGATTTTTCCTAATTCTTGGTCTCGGACTTCTAACATAAAAGTTAACTAAACATGTTATATATTAACAATAACTAATAAATCGACTAACAGCATTTTAAATTTGGCAAAGTTTCGCATTTAAATGTGTGTGGTGTTAATTTTAATATGTCATTAAATAATTAATTTTTGTTAAGATTAAGACAAATGTTTAATGAAATGTTAATAAATTCAATTTTATATTTACGATGTAAAAATACATGGCATTTAAAAGAAACATTGATAATTTGTTTACATGTAGTATTTAAAATTAAAGTGTTATTAACATATAAATGAACAGAAAAATATGTTATATAAAACAAAAAAAAAAAAAAAAAACAAAAAAAAAAAAAAAAAAAAAAAAAGAAAAAAAAAAATAAAAAAAACAAACAAAAATAAAAAAAAAAAAAAAAAAAAAAAAAAAAAAGAAAAAAAAAAAAAAAAAAAAAAAAAAAAAAAAAAAAATTAAAAAAAAAAAAAAAAAAAAAAAAAAAAAAAAAAAAAATAAAAAAAAAAAAAAAAAAAAAAAAAAGAAACAAAAAAAAAAGAAAAAAAAAATAAAAAAAACAATACACAAACACACAAAAACAAACAATAAATAAAATACACACAAAAAAACAGAAAAAAATACAATTTTAAAAAAAAAATATACACAAAAAAAAAAAATAAAAAAAAAAAAAAACACAAAAACAAAGAAAAAACAAAAAAAAACATACACACACACACAAAAATAAACAAACAAGCACAAGCAACAACACAACACAAAAAAAAAAAAAACAAAAACACAAACAACACACACACACACAACACACACACACACACACACACAAAAAAACACAACAACACACAAACACACAAAAAAAAAAACACACACACACACACACAAAAAAACAAACAACACACACAACACACAACAAACACACAAAAAAAAACAAACACACAAAAAAAAAAAAACAAAACAAAAAAAAAAACAAAAAAAAAAAAACACACAACACACACAACACACACACACACACACACAACACAACACACACAACACACACACACACACACACACACACAGACACACACACACACACACACACACACACACACACACACAACACAAACACACACACAGACACACACACACACACACACACACACACACACACACACACACACACACACACACACACACACACACACACACACACACAAACACAACACACACACACACACACACACACACACACACACACACACACACACACACACACACACACACACACAATATATATATATATATATATATATATATATATATATATATATAAAATTTTATGAATAAAATCATAAATGCAAATTCAATAAATGAACAAGGAATACTATATTTTAAAATTTAGAGTTAACGCGTTACATTCCCCTATTTTGAAGGTTCAGGCGATCGATTAATTTCTTCACATCTCAACGCCATCTATATTCTAATGAGGAGAAAGACCGTTGTCGCTCAAAACTAAAGTCATTTATACATTATAGTGAATTCCTTTTACAGAAATCGAATATCTGTATCCGTCGTCGAGAAAATGGCGCCGGGAGGTTTAAGTGGGACACTTTGTATATATTTTAAGGTGTCCACGAGTGTTATTATGTGCAGTATTGTTTTCACAGGTTTCTTCTCATGTATCCATATTCCACCTGTTCTTTGACTATTAGTTACCCTTCGACTTTTTCTATGATTGGAATAAGACTAAGACGCTGGACAACATAGGATTCAAAACACAACGGATAATAAGAGAAGCCACAGAAATTGAAAAACAGTCGCATAACTTAAACACAAGGGATGACACGCAATGTTTACCGAAAACATGGAAACCATTATTAAAAGAAAAATCAATCACTAAAATAGAAACAACAAAAGTAAAATGGATAAAACAAAAGAAAAAGGAGAGAATGAAAGTAGAGAAATCAACAGCACAACAGGAAGTATATAAACCCAACACAACAGCAGAGGAGTTAATTTCGGTACGCATTATACGGAGCAGCAGGTGGCCAGTTCGGTTACTTGATCTAACCCCATTAGACTTTCTTATTGGGTTATTTGAAAAGTACTGTTTACGAAGAACCCATTGAAGACATGGGTAACCTTTATAACAGAATGTATGCTTCTGTGGCAGATAACGCTTGTAGACTAAATTTCTTTTTTTCAGAACACTCTATTACTGCGATTTTTTCTTCTAGAGTTAAAAACTTTTGTTCATTTCGAGACATCTTTACCGAATACCGCACATAAACTACAACTTAAAATGCACTTTACTTGAATACAAAAAACAAACAAATGAAGAAGAATACAATAAAATGATTATGTACACAATTTAAGTAAACATCTATTGAAATCGGTAATCATCGAAAAATTAAGAAAATTGCAACCCGGCTTTTAGTGATTGACAAGTCGTAAAGATAAGATTATACCTGTAGGTAACTATTAAAATTATAAACTCATCCGGATCATTCAAAACCACACCTTTTCAATTTTATTAAAATAATTTTTTACTGTTCCGTTGTGGAGACGTAATTCTTACGGTAATATGACAAATGAGTGTTAATATTAGTGTCCGCGTTCATTCTATGAAGCGTTCGTTGTTAAGAAGTGTCCGTTAATAGAGGTTTCACTGTATATATATATATATATATATATATATATATACTATTCCCGGAATAGTCATCTACGGGACCTGGATAATCCTAACGACACGTTCATAGGGGTCATCAAGAGCGTTTTACCGTGAATGTGTGGGTTGGAATAGTAAAAGGTCATTTAATCGGTCCCTATGTATTATGCAATAAACTGACAGCCAGAGTGTACTCAGTTTTCATAGATGAAATATTACCAGATCTGCTTGAAGATCTGCCCATTCTTTTGAGACAAAACATGTGGTTTCAACAGGACGGTGCACCTGCTCATTCGTCTAGATTAATTCGAAACATTTTGGATGGGATGTTCCCAAATAAATGGATTGCCCGAGGAGGACCTGTTGCTTGAGCTCCTCCTGATTTAAATCCATTGGATTTCTATGTTTGGGGTACGATGAAGAATATGGTCTATGAGACAGAAATTCAAAACGAGATGGAACTGATTGCGAGAATTATGGTAGCTGCTAGGGAAATTAGAGATAACCCTGAAACCTTAAAAAAGGTCCCTAGTGCAGAAATTCTTAAGCGTTGTCAAGCTTTAGTACAACAAAACGGTGGGCATTTTGAGCAATATTGTAGATAAACCATAAAATAAAACTTTAATTATTAAATAAAACTAAATTCTACTTCTATCGATTAAATATTAAATTTATTAAAAATAATTTAGATGCCAGTACGGATTTTAAACTTCCTGAGTAGGTAAGTCTTTAGTTTGAAGAGTTACGAAAAATTGTTCCAGATACAAAAAGTAAGACTTACTGTGAACTATTGACTGTTATATTTTACAAAAAAATCCGTGGAGCCGTTTTTGAGAAAAAATTGAAAACGGAAAATTGTCCGCCATTTTGTATTGAAACGTCAGATAAAAACTATGTTCAAATAAAATTGGTAGTCCTTTTTAAATAGTTTCTACTTTTGCCAACAACTCTAGGTAGCAAAAATTATGAGATATCGTAAATTCAAGAAAAATCTTTAAATCTGCTATATCTCGAAAATTACTCGCAAAATGAAAAATTTACAAAGAGTAGAAAATGTTTATTTTCGCGAGTTCTATCACACAATTGTCGTTGGCCCATGCTAAAAAATACACTTTGTATATATATATATATATATATATATATATATATATATATATATATACTGAAATATCCATCTGAAGTATTTCCAACAATGCAACGTTTCCGCTTCTACAATAAAGTACTTCACTTTTGATACTTTAAAAGGAATACTCTGTATTATTATTGCATCTTCCGCTCCGACGTTGCTTTTCTATTATTGTTATGTGATACTACCCTATACCTATCTATCAATGGTTTTCGAGAAATTAATTATTTTCCGTTCAAAACATAACTTCATTTAAATGTTTATTTCTGCGTTGTTTTGGTTCATCAAAAGCTGAGATTTTGTGTGTACTTTCCCAAGGTCCTGTATATCAGTTATGCGTGAAGGAATTTGTTCAGGGTCGTTCAACATTATAGCAAGAACGTGCAACAGGTTTAATGCATTGTACCCAGATGTACAACGAATACAACCAATGAACAGGAGAAACTTTGTATAATTGCAAAATAATTTCATTAATTATGGGTCGAAACTTTGTCTTGATTAATATTTTACAAAAAGAATGTAAATACTATGTAGTATATTATGTAATAAATGTAATAAATAATTTTCATTCAAAATATAAAACTTTTACGCAATTAAATTCAACCCTCCCTTTACAGGACACCTCTCTATAACGGACAGTATTTTCTACCCCTGAGCTGTCTGTTATTGAACGGTTTTACTGCATATATATATATATATATATATATATATATATATATATATATATATATATACATATATAATATCTCTCAACGAAATAATGTAAAAACGGCGGAGCAAAAGATGCAGTAAAATACAGGGTGTTTCGTTTAAAACATCAAAGGTGATGGTACTTTTTTAGAAGCGGAAACGTCGCATTGTTGGAAATGTTTTAGGTGGATCAAGCAGAGCCAATTACTCAAGTAACCAAATTTTTAGAACGATCCCATTTGTCGTTTACATGCATATATATATATATATATATATATATATATATATATATATATATATATAGTGGGTATCTACTGCGTGGACAGAGGATATCTCCTTAACTATTAGAGATATCAAAACTAATTTTGGTGTGGTTATAAACGATCATTGGACCTACATTCTAAAAATATTTATGTATATACAGGGGGATTGACAAAAATATGCCAACCCAAACCTGTGTTTTTTAAATGGACACCCTTGTATATTTTTGTATCTGTATTAGTAACCGTTCTGCAAATATCGTCACTTTAATATCAAAGTGGAGTTAACTTTAGAACCACGATGCGAGCGTTGTCACCACGATTTTGTAAATCTGTTTATACCACCGACTATTAATAATAGTTTACTAACAAACAAACTGGGAAATTTTTCGAAAACATGTAACACTATACAGAATGATTAATTTACGCGAAATGTAATTTTTCTCAATTTTTTCAAATGCAACACTATATTTTTTCACATTTCAATTCCCCGTGAGAAGTAGATACTAATTGATAATAGTTTTCATAGCCATAAGAGGGACCCTTCTTGAGATACTGACGCTTTATTTGAAAATATTGACATACAGAAGGACAAATAAAACAAAACCCAGAGCGAATAAGAAAATACGAATGGAAAATACTTTAACTTAATTAATAGTTAAGTATATATAAACGAATAAAACCATAAACTTTGCAATTCGCTAGGTAAACGAAAGATTACTCGCAACAGCACTAGAGGTGAAATGGATTGATATTTTTCCTATCTTCGTTTATGGCGGGAGGACGTTGGTAAACTTTTTCTTTAACGTAGCCCCAAAGGAAGAAATTAAGGGACGTAAGATCCAGTGATCTGGCTGGACAGTTTTGCACACCCCCTCATCATATCCACCTCATCAAATAATTTCTATCGAGATATTGCCTAACGTTGATTGCATAGTGTGGAGGGGCGCCATCCAGTTGAAACCACATCGTACGAATATTATCTACCTCGATATTTTCCAAAAGCTCGGGTAAATCATTTTCCAAAAACTGTAAATATATTTCTCCAGTAAGGCTCTCATCAAAGAAAAAAGGACCAACCAACATTAAAATTGATTATACCATCCCACACATTAACTGACCATCGATGCTGGTGATCAACAACTCTTAAGATGTGTGGATTAGTATCTGAAGAGTGATGATAATTATGTGTATTAATATTGCCATTATTGTGAAAAGTTGCCACATCCGTAAATAGAATGTTATTAACAAAATTGGGTTCTTCATTGACTTTAATAATTACCCTTTGGCAGAGAGATTCACGATTTTGAAAATCTATTTCAATTGAAGCTTGATGTTGCTCGATATGTAAGGATGCGATTTGTTTTTTTTTTTAATAAAGCTGCATACTATATTTCTATTTAGGTCTAGGTGTGTACTTAGCTCTCTGGCACTAATTTGCGGATTTTCTATAAAACTCAATTTCTTCATTTGTGCTTGTCATTGCACACTTGGGATAACACACACTTCCAGAATTTATAAATCTCCCAGCTACATTCATAAACGATTCTTTCCGCGGCTTCTGTCTGGGTATCGTTCACAATACAAACGGGTAGCCAGAAAAGCAATTCTTTGAGCTTCGTCGTAGATAAAAATATGTCGACCATTTCTTCTTTGGAAAAATTCATTTTATACAAAAATTGACAAAACGACCATCCAAAAACACACAAACTAATGGAACATTATTTTAATGATTATACAAACGTCATAACAATAGATGCAATTGTTCCTCTTTCTTACGAGTGGCTAGCCTACCTGATTTGTTTTATTGAGTTCGATTGTCATAGTAAATTTGTATTTTAGAATTTTTTTACGTAAAAACGTCAATATCTCAAGAAGGGTCCGTCTTATGGCTATGAAACCGATTATCAATTAGTATCTACTTTTCACGGGGAATCGAAATGAGAAAAAATATAGTGTTGCATTTGAAAAAATTGAGAAAAATTACGTTTCGCGTAAGTTAATCATTCTGTATAGTGTTACATGTTTTCGAAAAATTTCTCAGTTTGTTTGTTAATAAACAGGTACAAATTTCTATACATTTATTCTAAATGTAAGAGTGAATCCAAAATTGCAAAAATATACAGGGTATCCCATTTAAAAAACACAGGTTTGGGTTGGCATATTTTTGTCAATCACCCTGTATATAACTAAATATTTTTAGAATGTAGGTCCAATGATCGTGTATTACCACACCAAAATTATCATTTTTCGTCGTAGTTCAAACATGTATTTTGAGGTTACTACCAAATCTATGAATTTGTACCTCCGCATGTAATTAGATTTTAAGAAATATTATGACTTATTTAATTTTTGTACAGGGTGTGCCTGAAATATGGATGTATAGATTAACTCGAGTGGGACTTGAACTCACGACACCCACTTCAACTGAGCTATCGAGTAGGCAAGTCACAATCTATTCAAACTTGTACCTCCCTTGAAGTGGGGGAGCAGACTGTATTGTACTAAGGCGTTCATTAAAATGAGAAATAAATGGCGCGCACTAAAACCTAGTTACACATATTTTCATAATAACATTTTCTAATATAATTAGAAGTTTTTTAAAATTTTCAAATATGTATAATTTGCGTAAATGAGTTTACTTTACGAAGAAATGTAATATTAGTCACTCTGTGTAATTATCGTACAACTAACATTATAAGTGAAGTTCAAACATCTACATAAAAATAAATGCACTTGTGCATTAGTTATGACTAACAAATTTGGTATTAATCATTAAGTATGCTTTCTCTTTAGGTAAATTTAATTGATAAGATATAAATACCATTATTGTTTATTATTTATGTAATTTGAGTTGACAATATAATTTATTCATGGTTTCATGACAAAATTTAAATTTTGTTTTTGTTCTAAGATAGATAGTATATGACTCATGTACAATATTTAAACCATTACCTATCTAATGAAAATGACAAATAATTGTGGTTGGTAAAACTACTAGGTAGGTCGATGAAATGGTTGAGTCGGTGTAATTAATTAAATTATGGTTTTATTTTATGAGAATATTTACTTTGAAATTTGACATTCCCGCAACAAATATTTTGTCTCAAATATAGCAGCCAATGGAGGCGCTTTACGCGCCTACGCCACTGAATGTTGGAGTTGCGAATAGCCGATATTTGAAAACACACGGCGTACTTTCGTTATGCGTCGGCTCTCGCCACCATATAGCGCGAGACCAATATATATATATATATATATATATATATATATATATATATATATATATATATATATATATATATATATATATATATATAATTTCATTCTAAATAGCTATGTTATTATCGATTTGAGGAAAAAATGGTTATGTTTTTTATGCTTTATTTACTGGTATCGCCACTTTTGTTCTATCTCTTGTTATTCCAAAGTTATGATATAAACTTTTGTTTTTTTTAAGTGCCTTTATTAGTTGCGCATTTTTTAAGCTTTGTAACGATATCAGACATAATATATTTATTTTTAAAAATGACAAAGTTATAACGATTTCATTATTGATTTACAGTTGGCCATGAAAAAAATTAATTAATTATTACGGTTTTTGGTTGTTTTGCACCCTTGCCATATTGAATACAGTTTTTTTTTTCATTTCAAACTTTGATGAGCGAAAACAAGTTTAATGATTTGTGTTTTAAATGTTGTAGAATCGTTATTATTAGGAATACAACAAAATGATACGAATAAAAATTTTAGACATTTTAATGTGTAATATGTTGTACATGGATCCATGACATATCGTAACGTGACAGTTAACAAATGGTAACGGACATTGTAACGCCGTCAATTAACGACGACTTTAACATCACAGTTCGTGACCACAATATTCGTAACGGTATAATTCGTAACGTATATTAGGTTTTATAAAGTTTAGCATTACTGGATTTATACAAAAGTGCATTTTCCTACACTAAAAATATTGGTGGAAAGTATACAAACTATGCAAAATGCACTTTTATCTAAATCCAGTAATGCTGAACTTTATAAAAACCTTCAATATTCTTTGGTTGCCATCTAAAAAAAATATAAAACAAATGAACTAAATGTTGGCGTTACGAATTATACCGTTACGAATAGTTGTGGTCACGAACTGTCGATGTTATGAAGTGTCGACGGTACGAATTATCGGCGTTACGAATTGTCCGTTACTATTTGTGGGGTTACCAACTGTCGCGTTACGATATGTCTTGTCACCGTTGTACATACGAATTTCCTGCTCGCTTGAGTAAGAACAAACTTAAATTTTTTAAGTAGCAGTAATTGTTGGCTTTGACATTTTTAAAAAGAACAGATTTGTTCTCTTTATAACAATACAGGACTATTGTATTATTGACAATAGCAAAAACAGAATGTACCATGGAAAAACATTTTTTATCCGGTTAAGTTAATTACTCAGTTTATTATAGCATTTCACCTAAAAATTAGGGCCTCAAATAGAACAAGAACGCAAAGAAACTAGGAATTATTAAGTTTAAATTTCGACTGTGAAGTAATTGCATGTAAAAAAAATTAATCTATCTCAGCAAACGTTCAAAATGTCCACCATTATTATTTACACACAAGCGGCATCTTTTCACAATGGAATTTAGAGCTTTCCGTATTTTCCTACCATGTAAATTGCGAAAGGCATGTATCACAGCATCACGTAGTTCTTCTTTTGTCGCGTAAGTTCGCTGATATACCAAATCTTTTAGAGTACCAAACAGAAAAAAATGTAAAAGTGAAAGATCGGGCGATCTTGGTGCCCAAGGAACCGGCCCGTTTCCACCTATCCAAGAATTGGCAAACAGTTGGTTTAGGTACTCTCTCACTTGCGTTGGTTGTGCGGCGGAGCACCGTCGTGTTGAAACCAGCGTAAATAATGTCTTGTTTTCAAATCTAAGATATCCAACATATATTAAAATTCATTTTGTAGAAACTCAAGATAACGCCGGACTGTCAAGTTTTCGTTGTACATGAAAGGTCCAAGAATTCGTGATCCAATAATTCCGCACCAAACATTGAACCCAAATTTTCTTTGAGGTCGTTTTTCACGAAGTATACTAGGATTTTCCTGCATCCACAAATGCTCACTGCGCCTATTGAACATACCGCAGTTAGTAAATTCGATTTCATCAGTCCACATAATTGGATTTTAAAACTCTGGATTCTGTTGAATCATATTAATGTACCAGTTACTAACGCAATTGTTGCAGCTTGGTTTCCTGGATGCAGTGTCAGGCCTACTGATAGGTGATATACGTGAAATTTGTATTTCTTTAAAACCCTCATTACTATGGTCGTCAGCTGAAACTTGTCGGGTCGAAGTAGATGGATTCTGATTAACGTAAGCCAATGCATTTGTTTGGATATCCTCGTTAATGGTGTTTTCATCCCTCTTTGGTTTCGAAAAGGAACCAAACTGCCTCAGATTTCTGTATAAAACGTCGGTAGAGATGGTTGACGCCGATTTTCATATAATTGTTGGCACCGTTCGGCAGCAAGAACACTATTTTTATTGTACACTATAAAACATTCTAACATTTAAGACATTAAGAGCCTTAATGAGCAATGTCTAAGTAAATGTAGTTAAATTAGCATATTACGGATACTTTCACTCAATATGTGTTATGCACTTATAGCATGGGGTCATTCTTCTTGTATGTCCAAAGTCTTTAAAATCCAAAGTTGCACTGTCAGAATAATTCATAATTTGGAATTTAGAAAGTGTTGCAAAAATCAATTTATTAATCTGGGTATATTAACACTTCGCTGTAATTATATCTTAAACTGTATATTATTGATGAAAGCACTATAATTCATTTTTTGATACTCATAATTACAACACAAGAAATAAAAGTAACTTAAACCTTGTTCAAGTACGTCTTGCGACTTCTCAAAACAGTAGTAATTATTATGCGATAAAACTCTTTAATAAACAACTTACATATAAACAACTAAAATATTGCGTCAGTCAATAGTTAAAAAATCGGACTTTTTATTCTGTTAAAAATTTTTAGATATCAACATTGACAATGAGATCAAATGAATTTTGTGATCTGATATCAGTGATAAACGTTTACCTGTAACATGTGTTCTTTAGACTTTTTAATGTTTGTGTTAATTTATACACAATTTCATGTTATATGTATCATTTTTTTTACGTGTGTACATGTACCTATTTATATGGTTTGATCATGACGTATTTAAAATAATTATTCTATTAACAAATGAATAAATTGTTATTATTATTATAAAACTGCCAGATTTCAACTAAAACAATGAGCACCAGTACTCAATAATACAAAAATTCCTGTATAGCGTTTATTCGTCAAAGTACACAAACCTTATATCGTTACAAAGAGAAAAAAATGTTCTTTTTAAAAATGTCAAAGCCAACTATTACTGCTACTTAACAAAACAACACGTTACACATTAAAATGTCTAAAATTTGTATTCGTATCATTTTGTTGTATTCCTAATAATGATTCTACATTTAAAGAAAAATCACTAAACTTGTTTTCGCTAATCAAAGTTTGAAATGAAAAAAAAACTGTATTTATTATGGCAATGGTATAAAACCGTCAAAAACCATAATAGTTAATTTTTTCCATGGCCAACTGTAAATCAACAATAAAATCGTTATAATTTTGTTATTTTATCGTTATAACTTTGGAATAACAACAGATAGAACAAAAGTAGCGACGCCAGTAGATAAAGCATAAAACGTCCTTTGTTTCTTTTGTCAAGAATTTATTTATTTAAAATAAATTATTTATGTAATGAATATATTCCCAGATTCGCACCAATGGCAAGAGTAGATGTGGAGCACAGATTTTCTAGCTAATAAAGTATATTTATCGATAAGAGAAAAAAAAACTATTATATATCTTTAGTTATTGTTGTAAAGAAAAAGATTAAAATAAACGCTTGTCGATATGCTTTTTTCTGCAAAAAACCTTTTTATCTATTTGTTTGTTTAGTAATACGCTCTTTATTGATACATTATATCGCATTTGACCTTTGTTATTGTACCACAATCTCTTTTATCCACCAAAAGTAATGTCAATCATTAGTTATTAAAGAAGAATTAAGTTGTTTTACAGAACAGACCAGTTATCAATCAAATTGAGTTCGCCTGATTTTTTTTATTTCGTCATCACTAAATCTAGATAACTTATAATTAGAAATAAACAAATTTCTAATCGTTAGATAATCATTTAGGACAGAAATAAACTAGGTGCAATCTTAAAATCTTATTATCCCTTTGCGATGTTTTTAAGAAGTACAATTTTCCGAAATTTAGGCAATGTTCAACGTTTTATTAGATGCCAAAATACTGCCTGTATATCCGAAAACAAGGAAGATTTGATTGTTAATATTGATGAAAATAAAGAAGAATTTCCATTAGTATGGTTACGTGATAATTGTTTATGTGAATCTTGTTTCACAAAGAATCTACTTCAAGAATTATTAATTGGAGTAATTTTAATGTATCACCTAAATTAAAATCTGTACAGGTAATTAAACTTCATTTTGTTGTGTAGGTAGAATAAAATAACTCGTTAGGCAACAGAAAATAAAAACGTAGTATTACAATGGGATGATCAACATGTATCAAAGTTTAGTATTGATTGGTTAAAAAAACGCAGCTTTCGAAAAGAAACTCAAGAAAAGTATCTAGTTGAATATTACAGGCCGGTAAAATTACCATGGAATAATAGTACTTTTGGAAATTTAACTAAAATGTATGACTACCAAGAAATCATAACCAGGTGGGGATTTTAATAATAAATGTACCTATTCATTGTTAATCGCCAAATTTACAGTGATCAAATGTTGTACAATTGGATGATGGATTTGGCAACCTATGGTATTGTTTTTACTAACAATATTACAAATGATGAGCATGCATGTTCAAAATTGGCCAATAGAATTGCATTTATGAAAAAAGTTCACTATGAGTAAGTTTGCAGTTTAGTGATGTTAAAATAAGTAATTAAATTTAAATGTAACCCAAAAGAGCTATGCTTGTTCTAATATTCTGCTCTATCTCTTCAATCCGAAAAAATCTCTTTTCTTCTAACACCATTAGGTAACTTTTCTTTTTGACATTCTTGCGAGTGCATAATTATGTCTACTGCGAGCGGAGAAATACACTTTACATACGTAGGAATACTTCTATTAATCTTTATGGGTGGTTTGATTCTTATAGTAAGAGGATGAGTGCGTTCTTTTTTTATACCTTCTCTATTTTTCCAAGAATATTAATTATGATGACAGCTATCTGGATTAAAAATATCCAAGATCCGGGGGTGCTAGGGTATGTCATACACCAAATTTTCTTTTAAAAATATCAACGGAACAATCTCAATGTGATCACCCCTTTGTTTTCAGAATGCCCCTATTATGAAAATTTTTATCTTCTGGTACCTTCTTTTAACACGTTGAAGGACAGTACCGAACTGGACTACCGATTGTAGTATGACAGTAGCATTATTTTGTATATACATAGACAGATAACGTCTATGTATTTTATGTAGTGGGTATAAAATACAAAAAAAGAGCTCCTACTACATGTTTTTTAAAAAAATTTAAATGACGCCGATAGACGTCCTGTCATTTTTGGTATTCTGTATTGTAAGAATTGACAGGACGCCGATCTGCGTCATGTACGCTAAGTATATAATAGTTGCAGTTTCGTATAAAAAATATATGTTTACAAAAGAAAACATTATTTATTGCACATGCTAACAATAAATAAGTAATAACAAATAACAAAATAAATTTAAAAAATAAAAAAACAAGTATATAAATGACACTTAAAGGTTTCAATTTGTATTCGGTTGATTCCATTCTTCAAAACATCCGGGACAAAAGTGGTTTTAACACATAGCCTTTACAGTGAAAACTCGTTTCTCTACGTTGTTGTTTTTTGGTAAACAATATACATTTTTGAAAAACTGATTTTTTTTGGAGTTAGGTCCCGGAATACCTTGAGGTCATTTGGTTGCATCGATTTATCCCCGAAATATGAATATCATATGATACTACTTCTTCAGGTTTTCTTTTTTCCTTTCCGAACCTATTTTTGACTGTTATCATACGGGGATAATTTCGTGTGGTCAAAACTAAGACGTCCCTTTTGTCCTTCCAGTTTGATACATATACTCGTTTATATCGAGCCCAGTAATGCTCTCTTGGTTTAATTTTCTGGCTGACTAGATATTTGGGATTGCCTCTTCTATTAGACCTTAAAGTGCCATTTGTGTGTGTTCTATTATCAAGCAGTTTTTCGGAAAGTTTAATACTTTTGTAGAAATTATCCATAAATATTTCATGACCTTTGTTTAGGTAAGGTCTCAACAGTCGCATCACTAATTCTTCGGCTTTTTTGTTGTTTTGTTTCGACTGTTCCTTATTGCCAGTGTACATTTCCAAATTCAACAAGCATCGGTCTGATGTCGCTAACTCATAGAATTTTATCCACCACCACGGTAGTGTAACAAAGATTCGTCTATGGATAGTTCTTTTGAAGGCATGTAAATTGCTTGATATTGATATATTAATTTATCTATAAGTGGTTTCACTTTTTCTCCTCTTTTAGCATTTGGTTCAGAACAGCATAAAAAGCGCAAAATTTGTTCGAACCTTCTGGCGGACATCACATGAGGAAATATAGGGTGATAGTAAAGTGGATCCGTGTAAGAAAAGTATTTACGTATATTGCTGGTTGCAACTTGTCCTTGAAGAAGACAGAGTCCAAAGAAAGCTTTCATCTCCGCAACAGTTATAGATCGAAAAATGGCTGACCGACTGTGTTTTGTTTTTGGTCTATTTGTGTTGCAACAAATTTGGTTATAATTATTTGTACAATCGACTACAAACCGTCAGATATCCGGCGTAAATAAAAATTCAAACATTTGCGTGGGTTCCAAATTGATTTTGAGTTCAGAACTGCTGTCATCAAAATTAAAATTGGGAATAGGAACTGTTGAAGTTTCCCAGCCAACCGAAGTTTCTTCTGAGCCAGTAGGTAGCATGGGTACCTCTGATTCACATTGCAGTTCTTCTTCTGCTTTTGAAGAACTTGCAGCAGATACGTCACTACTATTTAATTAATTCAATTCAGAATTATTTGGTTCATAATCTATGTCAGATCCGTATTCACCTTCAGTGTCATTGTACGGATCTTCTTCACTTGAACTGTAACCGTTGTTGTTCACATTCGTAAGAGTACTTTATACTTTTATCAGCCATCTGAAGCAATAAAAAATTGTAAAAATATGAAACCATAACGTACTTGACTTTGTGAAGGTCAGAGTCCACGAGAAATATCAAATGCGTTTAGTTACCAATATTTTGCATTAAACCTTTAACCATTGCTCTTATTACATGCATTATTTACTTATCTATAATCAAACTTACCTCATTAAAAGTGGTTTGGCAATTCTTGGTTTCCGCGCGTAAAATTGCAATACTACAAATTCGACACTCACTAGTTGATACTAAAGGTCGTACTGACATTACCGACGCCGTACAGCGTTTTGCATTCTTTGGGTGGAGTAAGTAAAACAAGTGCAGTGGTAAGATTTTTGGCGGTCCATCTCCTTAAGGAATGACACTGGTAAGGCATCACTCCTACCAAATGCGACAGTTACAACAAAATTAACATGCTGCATATAGAAAATCAAAACCCTGTGCGGCGTTGTGTCAATAATAGACACAATATGGATAGACGCGATACGGCGTTCTGTCACAATGTGAATATTTCGATTGACGCCGTACAGCGTCACTGTCCTTCAACGTGTTAACCTTCTATATCGACAAAATATCCACTCTTTTTTTAAACTTGGCTTTCTCGCCTTTAAGGTTTGCGCAAAAATATAATAACATTTTTACTTGATCATGAATAATCAATTTAGTTATTTTTAGCGAAGAGTTTCAAATAAAAACTCTACCGGATGTGTCTAATGTTGTTTTCTTATCTGCAGCACTTCAATTGCATACTGATCTATCTTACTACGAATATACAAACGGGGTATTTTTATTTATAATGGAAATTTATTTTTACTAAATATTTATTAATTTCAATAGGTTACAATGCTTCACTGCGTCAAACAAACCGACGGTGAAGGTGGAGACAGTTTATTAACTGATTGTTTATACAATGTTGAAAAATTAAGAAAAGAAAACAAAGAAGCGTTTGATATTTTAAGCAAAGTTGAAGTAAATTGGTTTGATAAAGGTACTCATAACGGATATAAATTCAATTCTATATTTCGTTGTCCTGTTATAAAGTAAGTTAAATAAGTTATGTTAGTGTTTAAATTCTGTTTTTAGGTTAGATTCCAAGGGTAATTTGGATCAAGTGCATTTATCAATACCGCAAAGAGATTCTTATTTTACATCAGAAGTAAAGGATGTGAAAGTTTGGTATAAAGCGTTTAAACAATTTCTTGATAACCTTAATGCAGAAACTTCTAAAATTAAACTCAATTCTGGTAAGATTGGGTAATTTATCTACTATTTAAAATACGCAGTTAAAATAGTTCATTTACTGAAAACTCCTAAAGGAGTTAAGTGTCTTGTATTTATATGTGAACACGAACTGATGTTGAGGTCTAAAATCCAAACGCTTCACTCCCACTAGTCTAGTGACTTGAGGATATATTTTTTTATGGTGGGGCTTTTCAGATTGGATTATAATAAGCGAGTGTGAATGAATAAGTTCTAGTGAATTTTAAGAATATTATTCCTTTTATTCATGACTCAATTGCAATTGAAGCGATTCAACAGTTAAACAGATTAAAAAGTTTGCATGTTTAAATTATAATCGAGCTTGTACTTTGAACAGTGATAATTTTTTTTGTGCGCCCGTCATTTTACATAGCTTTTGTGGTACTCATTTGCAGCACGAAAGTCGTCTTTTCAACTCCTAAGCAGTCTACCGTGACATTTAGAACACTTAGTTGTATTTTGATGCTTAGCATTGAGGTGAAATATTTTGATTGGTCACATTTTTTTGTCTTTATTAGTCTGAATTCAGCATTATTTTATTAGTTTTGAGTTTATGTGAGGCAAGCTTGTGTTTGTTGGCTATGTAGGGACGGTCTTAGAATTTTCCACAGCAGAGACCAACTGCTGATCGTAAAAAGCGACTAATAAAATTGGTGTAGAACGAGAGTTTGGAACTGTGTCTCCTACCGCCAGTAAGAGTGCTGTTGGATACACAGTTCTTGCGCCCGAGCTAGGCTTTGATTATTGCCAGATTATTTTTGGAGTGATGTGAGTGTGTGGTGGCGTTTGTTGTTTTTCTGTTATTTATTGATTGAAAATCTGTAATAATGAAAGTTTAGCTGTTTTGCTTAGCCGCACTTCACATTCCCGTATGTTTAAGCTTTCTTCACTTTTCTAGAATGTTGTTTTAGTTTTTGAAATTATAGTTATTCTGTATTATAAGTGCTTTGTAGCTGTGGTTTCAAATGTTATAGGAGTTAATCGGCCTATTTCCATAGTTTTTTTCGCTATTCAACCCGACGTTTGGGAAATTTCCGAAATTTCTCGTTAGAAAGCGAAATAAACTGTGGAAATAGGCCGATTAACTCAATTAACACTTATAGTTATGTAGTATGACATATTATTATATATATATATATATATATATATATATATATATATATATATATATATATATATATATATATATATATATATATATATATACAGGTGACAAACTCGATGGCCAAAACGAAAACAGCTGATTCCTCTGGCCAAAAGGAACAAAAATTGTTAATACAGGGTGTGTTATTGTTGATGGTTTCAAGATGTTAACTTTTTTTTAATTTTTTCTATTTCGTGGACTTATTTTTTAAATCACGCTGTATCTTCCAAACTAGAAGAGTTAAAAGAAAACACATTAGGAGAAATTTGTAGAAGATGTAATTGCCTTAAAGAATATTGAATTCATTCGAGACAAACTCATCATTCAACATTTTTAATGACATAATGAATTCAGAAATGATTTTTTTTTCAAATCCCAAGACAAATTTCCATGAGGAATATTTTTCCAATAGAGATGGATTTGATACATGGCCGATAAAGAAAAACTTCCTTTTTCATAAGCTTCACAACGATATGAAAAAACTTATGGTTGACGTACTAATTACTGAATTGTTACAGGAATACACCAGGAAAAACTTTTAGAGCATAAAATTACCTTCAAAATATGGTAGAGTAGATGAGAATTGACGATTTGTCCCTCACTTTTCAATCAATCTGTAATTTACGGCAAGAAATAAGTCTCCTTTACTGATATCTTTTCATCACCGTAGCAACGGCTTGACATTAGTAAATTAGTTGTCAAAATTTGTTGCTGTTACAGTTTTGCTGATTTCAATACGAGTTCTTTCTGTTGTAGTGATATTGTAATTTAGTTTTTCTCAATCCGCCGACTTAGATCTCCATCTAAAAGTTCTTGAACTCCCGTCACGTGATACGCACGTCTTCCGTCAGCCTTAAGAGTTCTCCGTATTGTTTCTCGTGGCATCTGCAATACATTGGATGACCTGCGCAAGCTAGTCTCAGGATTTGCTTTGAAATGCTGGATTACGTCGTCAATCCCCTCAACATTATGAAATTCCTCTTGATCTCTTAGGATCCTAAAAGATCCTCTCTCTTAGAGCAGTGTGTGCTCTAGAGAAAACTCTCCTTTCTGGATGAATTCTTGGGAAAGCAGCTGCATACAGTCTAGCAGCCTCACTCGCATTACCTTGGGCAACACCATAATAATAATGAATATCGGCATATTCTTCATTTGAAAACATGACTCAGGAAGGAAAACACGAACACGAACAAAAACAATACTAATAACAAGAACAAGAACGACTCAAAAACTAAATTACAATATCACTACAACAGAAAGAACTCGTATTGAAATCAGCAAAACTGTAATAGCAAACAAATTTTTACAACTAACTTACTAATGTCAAGTCGTTGCTACGGTGATGAAAAGATATCAGTAAAGGAGACGTATTTCTTGCCGTAAATGTACAGATTGATTGAAAAGTGAGGGACAAATCGTCAATTCTCATCTACTCTACCATATTTTTGAAGGTAATTTTATGCTCTAAAAGTTTTTCCTGAGGTGTATTCCTGTAACAATTCAGTGATTAGTACGTCAACCATAAGTTTTTTCATATCGTTGTGAAGCTTATGAAAAAGGAAGTTCTTCCTTTATCGGCCATGTATCAAATCCATCTCTATTGGAAAAATATTCTCTTGGAAATTTGTCTTGGGATTTGAAAAAATCATTTCTGAATTCATTATGTCATTAAAAATGTTGAATGATGAGTTTGTCTCGAATGAATTCAATATTCTTTAAGCAATTTCATCTTCTACAAATTTCTCCTAATGTGTTTTCTTGTAACTCTTCTAGTTTGGAAGATACAGCGTGATTTAAAAATAAGTCCACGAAATAGAAAAATTAAAAAAGTTAACATCTTGGAAACCATCAACAATAGACACACCTGTATTAACAATTTTTGTTCCTTTTGGCCAGAGGAATCAGCTGTTTTCGTTTATATCGAGTATATATACTGATATATATAATATATATATATATATATATATATATATATATATATATATACAGGGTGAGTCAGTTTTTGTAGACAAACTTTAACAGGAGATAAACACATGTTTCTAAAAGAAAAGTTCCTATAAACATATGTCGTAGAAGGCTTCGTTTCGAGATACAGGGTGTTGAATATAATTTTTTTCTCAAATTTTCATTATAACTCATAAACGAATGCTTAGATTTTTTCATGTTGGGGGATAATGTCTATTAATTAAGGGCATAAAACAAGCGATAAGAATGTTCACAAACTTGCACAGTGGCGGAGTGGAGGGTGCTCAACCCTTTCATAAACAGAACTTCTACGCCAATGACTATTTTTAAAAACTGTTATTTTCATTATCTACATACAGTTTAACAAAAATAATGTACCTTTTTTTGTTTCGAAATTCCTGTGCGTTTCCGAGTTATTTTGATTTTTAGTGTTTGATGTGGTACTAAGTTAAGTAATGTGCTTTATGTGAATAATTGAATATAAAGTTTTTAATAAAAAAGATATAATAAAACTTTTAGAGCCATTTTAGTACCTAACGATCGTTTCTTTAAAATGTCAAATACATTTTCATTTATAAATAGGTAGGTTGCCGGTTTTTTTTTAGTGTCCATTGTTATTATCCTCGTATAAAAAGAAATGCATAATTATTATTGTTATGCGGTCAATACTTTCTGTATAATTATGTATGTATCAATTTCGCCATAAACATGTATGTAGTTTTTAAGTGAGATTCTAATAAGTTATAGACCGCTGCTCACTTGCTCCATTAAAGAGCCGCCACTGTATCAAGCCATACTCAAATACAAGACTTTTATAAATTGAAATCTGTTTAGTACACTAATTTTAACAATCCTTATTTATTATTGTAACAATACTTAATTAATAATTGTGAAATTAATAAGAATTCTTAGCAATAACGATTTATAAATAAATAACAATAACACTAGTATAATAAAATTAGACACTTTGTTCAAAATGTAAACCGTTCTTTTCAATACACATTTCACAGCGACGTACAATAGAACGTCTTAAGTTAATTAAATGATGCACCCTTATTTCATTGCAACAAAATATGATACTCCTTGGAAAACAAGTAAGTATTAAATTTTATATTTTGAAACGACAGTTTGACTTTTTACAAACACTTGCTTCATCTTGAATAATTTCACTGTTATTAATTATTGTTTTTAAGTTCAAAAAGTTATTTCATTTGATTTGCCAGCCTTTAATTAGTGTAACATGCCGTTTACGTTTACAAATAGCGAACGCCGACATTCATTTTATTTATGGGTTCGCAAATGGGAATTCAAGGTACGCAGCTAAGTATCAGAAGATTTCAAATAGACGACAACCTCATCATTCCGTTTTTGTATATCCATCGTCATTTGTTAACCAGGGTTTGAAAATGTACATGGGCACAGAACAACCGTGGACGATATAGAATTGGAGAGGTATATGGTGAATTTAATAGAACCCACGACAAGTACTGACGTACTGCTGTTGCTCTTGGTATTTCCCAAAGTAAAGTTTCCGGTTTTAAAACGGGATCAAGGCGCCCATATCATTTTCAACCTGTTCATGGTTCATGTCCAGGTGACGCAACGAAGACTTAATTATTGTAGGTGGTTCTTAACTCCATTCAAAATAATAGAAATTTCTTATCCAACATACTGTGGACTGATGAATCCTGTTACTGGTCGTATCGTAAACTTTCACAATCTGTATATCAAAAACCACATGCCATTCGACCAAGAAGTTTTCAACATGAATTTAGTACAAATGTCTGATTGGAATTTACGGCAACCACGTGTTTGGACCTTATTTCTTGCCACACCGTGTAAATTCAGAAAATTTCCTACAATTTTAGAAGAAGAACATGTTAATATGTAAGACATTCCTTTGAATTTAAGAGGACATTTTTGATTTCAGCTTGATGGATGTCCGGCCCATTATGGAAAATGTAAGAAATTGGCAAACAAAACTACCAGGTGGATAGGTCGTTTCAGTGGCGTGGCCTAGATGATTTAACGCCACTTGACTTTTGTATGATTCATGGAAAATTATACCACTGGTTAATACACTTGAAGAATTCACAATCGCATCAGAGATGTTGCAATGAAATAAGGGTGCATCATTTAATTAACTTAAGACGTTCTATTGTACGTCGCTGTGAAATTGTATTGAAAAAACGGTTTACATTTTGAACAAAGTGTCTAATTTTATTATACTAGTGTTATTGTTATTTATTTATAAATCGTTATTGCTAAAATTCTTATTAATTTCACAATTATTAATTAAGTATTGTTACAATAATAAATAAGGATTGTTAAAATTAGTGTACTAAACAGATTTCAATTTACAAAGTCTTGTATTTGAGTATGGCTTGATACAGTGGCGGCTCTTTAATGAGAGCAAGTGAGCAGGTCTATAACTTATTAGAATCTCACTTAAAAACTACATACATGTTTATGGCGAAATTGATACATACATAATTATACAGAAAGTATTGACCGTATAATATATTAATGCATTTCTTTTTATACGAGGATAATAACAATGGATACTAAAAACCGATAACCTACCTATTTATAAATGAAAATGTATTTGAAATTTTAAAGAAACGATCGGGTACTAAAATGGCTCTAAATGTTTTATTATATCTTTTTATTAAAAACTTTATATTCAATTATTCACATAAAGCACATTACTTAATTTAGTACCACATCAAACACTAAAATCAAAATAACTCGAAACGCACAGGAATTTCGAAACAGAAGAAGGTACATTATTTTTGTTAAACTGTATGTAGATAATGAAAATAATAGTTTTTAAATAGTCATTGGCGTAGAAGTTCTGTTTATGAAAGTGGTTGAGCACCCTCCACTCCGCCACTGTGCAAGTTTGTGAACATTCTTATCGCTTGTTTTATGCCCTTAATTAATAGACATTATCCCCCAACATGAAAAAATCTAAACCTTCGTTTATGAGTTATAATGAAAATTTGAGAAAAAAAAATTATATTCAACACCCTGTATCTCGGAAACGAAGCCTTCTACGACATATGTTTATAGGAACTTTTCTTTTTAGAAACATGTGTTCTATCTCCTGTTAAAGTAATATATATATATATATATATATAATATATATATATATATATATATATATATATATATATATATATATATATATATATATATATATATATATGTACTGCTGGTTTCTCGGATGTTGATCCGCGTAGCTCTTCTGGTATCCAAAAGACCGTTTGTTGCAAAACGACGTTTCGGCAAAGTCTGATTTGCCATCCTCACGTTGGTAACTGTCTGCTCCTGCTTCGAGTTACTCGAACTGAACTAGCTTCAGGTGTGTGTGTGCTGCTGCTTATGCACCCTATTGCTTTCACTCACTGCTTTCATGGGTTTCACTGCTTTCATTACCTTCACTGATTTCACTGTTTGCCACCCTGTTTTCACTTCTTCTTTTGTTGATTCTATTTTAGGTGTTGTGGATTTTAGTTGTCTAGGGATTAATAATGTTTTCCATATTGATGGTGGTCTCAGAGCATCGTCCTCTTGTGTTGAGATTATGTGGATGTTTCTCATTCTCTGATAATTCTAGCTGTAAAGTGCTCGATGCTTGCCAAAGTTTTTACGTCCTCAAATTTAATTTTGTGTCCTGTTGTGGTTACGTGTTGGGCCAAGGATGATGTCGCTTGAACTTTATTAACCGCATTTTTGTGTTCTTCTATCCTTGCCCTGATTTTTCTGTTGGTCTGTCCAAATACGATATCCCGCAGCCTCCACATGGAATCTCGTGCACTCAGTGACTCTTCAACGAAATCTTGTCCTTAGGATTTCTTAAGATCGAATGAATTTTTCGATACGCCGAGAAAGTTGTATCGATTTTATGTTTTTTTAAGAATACGGCAATAGGGTGCATAAGTAGCAGCACACACAACAGGAAGTTAGTTCAGTTCGAGTAACTCTAAGCAGAAGCAGACAGTTACCAACCTGAGGATCGCAAATGAGACTTTGCCGAAACGTCGTTATGCAACAAACGGTCTTCTGGATACCAGAAGAGCTACGCAAATCAACATCCGAGAAACCTGCAGAACATACAGCAGCGGCAAAAACCTAAAGATCAATATACAACGTGAACCAAAAAAAACGTACCCCTGCTTCAAGATAAAATTTTTCTCTAAAATTATGGCTACAAAGTGACAGTCCTTGAAAGTTGAATTTTAAAAATAGTTTTTCGCAAATAACTCGAAAACCTTTAGGAATTTCAAAATACTATCCCCAATGAAAATTATTTCTTTGTTGACGAGGATTTTTCTGGTTTGATTAGATTGTCTATGGATGGACCGAAAGTATTAGTTTTCACATTGTTCCCGTATACTTTCTATTCCAACTTTTTTGTGTGTGATTTGTCAGGTATTTTGGTGACTTTTTGGGTCCTTTATTCAATTTTCTGCAAATTTGGTCCTCTTGGTTGAAGTTGATAAAATGAACGGTTTACGAGTTATTTGCAATTTCATCAATCACGGTCAATTAAATACTACCGCACCAAAATATAGTAAGTGGGCCGTGGACTAAAAGTCATAGTTGTCATATTGTGATTTTTGATCGGTTTTCATACAATTTCTTTATCCATAATGAATAATAACCGGTATTCTCACTCCGAAATGGCAGATATGCTCATAATGTATGGCAGAGCTTTTGGGAACTGTGCTGAAGCTGTTCGTTTATATTCCCAGGCATTTCCAAACCAGCGGATACCGAATAAAAAGGCGTTTGCCAACATTGACCGGCGTCTTCGTGAAAGTGGTACATATTATCAATTTATAAACATTCTATTCATATCGAGTTCTCACAGGTTGTTTGAAGCCACCAAAAATTGACAGTGGTAGGAGGCGAACTGCAAGAACGCCAGTTTTAGAACAAAGAGTGTTGGATGCAATTGATGCTGATCCCACAACAAGCTCTCGTCAATTGGCAAGAGGAAATAATTCAAATCAGTCCACGATATGTAGAATTATTAAAACGGAACTCTTGCTTAATAAAAGATTTTATTTAATTAATTTAACCAGTTAACATGTACCAAGATTATTTTTATTTTATAGAAGCGGTCGGCCTTGGATTTTTTTTAAATTAACATGTACCATATTCGTAAAACTTCACGATGCTTGGATTTCGGCGAAGGCTGTTTCGGCGATCCCACTCCAACCCTCCCCGAGCATAACCGAGATTGTAAGACAGGTGTAGGGTGTCGCAACTTGTTCTCGGGTCTTGTCGTGATCGCAACTTGTTCAGTAATTATTACTTTCCAGTCCCTTTAATGAGGTTTTTATAACTGTTAATGAACACGTCTCTATGAAACAATTTTGTGTGTATGTAATTGAACATGCAAATAAATCAGACATGATTTTCCGAATGTATAGGTGGGGACTGTTTAGAAAGAGAATCTACCTTTATAAAAAGCATCCTTGCATTAGGGTAGAAATTATTTATTATTTCACGTCATATTTAATTTAGACCTTAATGTATTCAGTTTTGAGCTCTAAGCTGGTTTCCGCAAACTGTAAGAAATGATTTATTGATTTTGGTTGATTGATTGAGATTGATCTGACTGATTTGATCGAGCATGATTTGTTTGAGATTGATTGATGGCGCTAAAAATCAATTTTTACTCAAAGAGGGCAGGAGCGCAGACCGTGATACAAATCCTGTCTGACAAGGCTTGGGCCACCTTATTAGAGTACAAATTTTTATGATGGGGGGCGAAGGCCTACAACTGTAAGATTAGATTAAAACCCACATACAGTTGCACCAAGGGGTCCTCGATAGGGGCTAAGGCCCAAGAGCTAGTTTCTGCACTTATATATAAGGTTAGGACCCCATACCATTTCCAAACAGGGGCCGCGACAGGGGCGAAGGCCCGAGAGCAAATTTTGAAGATCTACACATGTCTTACAAGTTAGCCTTAGGGCCCCTTATTAGAATACAAATTCAAATTCCCCACCAATCAGAATGCAGAGATTTAGTCCTCCAATCAGAGCACAGCGGCTGAGTGGTGGAGCTAATGACCAATCAGAAGCCAAGAGTCGGGTGCACGCATGACCAATCAGTTAGAAAGTGGGGCGTGGTCTAGTTTTAATCCCTCCAATAGAACACTGCATACACGCGCAATTTCCTAGCCTCCAAGGGGTATACAGCCAAAAAGGCCCTTAATATTGCCAAAAGGACCTTAATTAGGGCTCAACTTTCCCCAAGGGTTGAAAAAGACCCCCGAAAAGAAGCTGACCCCACTTTCTAAATATACGCCACCCACGTGGACGAGTACAGGAAGTGGAGGGAAAGGTGTCCCAGGGGACGGGGCTTATGACGTCAATATCCATGATGGCGGCCAAGGTGCCTGGCTTCTACTGACAGTGCTACCAATTTATTTCGCAAATAAAAAAATTGCTTAACGAATGGTAAATAATTATGTAATTCACACCAGAATTCAAAATAAATAAACATAATTAAATTGAAATACTCGCCTTGTGGACTCGGTTCTCAACATTTTACTCGCATTATCAATACATTTTCCAGCGTACTGAAACAAATAACTGTTGTCACGGAATCTTTTACTGTTACTTCCATTTTAAACTTCTAACATTTTTTTCTGTGGTTCACCTTGACTTTTTCGGGAAATCGTAAGTTGGTTCACGATTTATCGAGATTAATAAAATATGTTGCACTAATTAATTATTTTAATAAACATCCTAAAGAAGGTAACTGTTATTGCTATTAAACCTTTAAACTTGTAAAATTAAAATTTGCTTTTAAATACAATACTTTTTCCCAAATAAAACAATTACTTTAATTGAGGGAAAATCTAATTTATACCAAAATAACTTTGGTTGGTCAATTTCAAAACTCCGCGTCATGATAAACTTTACGATAACAACTTTAAAACGTATATCTATGTTATAACTGAAGAAAAAGGATTACATGATAAATGAAATAATAAAGCGCTACCCGACGTATTACAATGCTTTATTAATTAAGAAATTACTCACCAACGTTTTCAAAACAATAGAAAAAAATAATTTTCCAAACTCCGGCCTTAATAAATGGTATTAATCTGTAACTAAAATTTTTTTCAACCTGTATATCTTACAACCAACTATTCCTCTTGAATTACGCATGTGATACGCCCCTTGCATTTATTCTTTAACTGAGAGAGTAAGAGGTTGCCATGAAGTAAATAAGGCAATAATTTGTACTACTACTTCGTTTAATGAAAAAACCTGCAGAAAGGGGAAAGGTCAGCCGGAGTCCAGTATTAAAGAAGCTAAAGAAATATAACTTTACCACACTCTCCTTCCGCTAATTCGCATCCTTCAAAGACTTGTCTAGACCAATATTGTATAAAGTTCGATCCATTTTAAATTATTGTATATTAAGCCAAATTTATCAGAACACTGAAAAAACAAGAACATGGAAACATAATAACAAAACTTCTTTAAAGTTGCCATAAACTATTAGTAACTTCGCTAATATTGGTTAGTAGAACACGGGCACCTCACCTTTCACTTTACTTGGTTTTTAACGACTTACTGGGATTGCCCATAATGACCTGGTTTTCCATGGTTGTGCCATTAAGGTGATGGGTGTTTAATAGCTTCTGGAATTTCTAATAATAACCGGATTTTTTCCGGTGGCATTAGCAAATGACTATTAGAATTTTTCGTAATGACATCTGTAATGTCCGTGTTTTCAGATTTTTAATTCGCTGCTTCAGTTTAATGTAAAATCGGTGGATGTAGATTAATATGAGTCGTATTGAGGGTTCCGTATCCGTATCCTTTTTGTTGGTTTCAGTCATCATCTTGTGTTGAGGGTTGCAACTCAAACTAGGGTCTTTTTGGGCTGAAGCTGGTTTGAACGGGCATCTTGGGCAGGCTTGTCCCTTTGCCATGGGGTTGACATCTTAAAAATAAGCCTATGCTAAACCCATTTCCAACAACCGGGTGTTCTGTTTTTCATACCTCTATGATGCATCTTGCTCCCATATGTCTTTCTGCTTTTCTATAGTCTTGTTTCCGTGTGCCTCGTGAGGGTTTCATCAGGACATTCAATTCCACCAGCTGGGGCTCCAACCTAGGTCCCATTTCTAGGAGCTGGGCAGCCTGATTCGTTTTCGTGCACCTTTTGGGATTTCAGTATGGGGTTCCGCGGAGGCCCGTTTCCGACAGTGTCCTAAACAAACTAGAAAGAAACATACCAAATCCTGCAAGGAGGTATCAATCTCTGAAAAAAATATTTAACATAAAAATACATACTCAAATCCAAACACCTAAACATACAAAAATACACGCTCATCGAAATAAGGGGTTTGTTTGGTTCCAACAAGGCCACTGTGTGGCCACCGTTATACATGTTCTAGATGCAAAAGCTAGATACAAGTTTTATGACTAAGTTGTTGATTTTACACTTAGTACATGGCCCCAGGGAAAATCCGGTGGCTCATAAAGGAAGTGCAAAGACCAAATTGCACCCTTGTCTTGCTCGTTTGCCTATTTGTCAGATACTTTGTCTCGGATGTTCGTGTTTGCGCAAGTGTTTGTATGTTTGTGGTTAGGTAATGGAAAAGGGGGCTCTGACGAAACCCTAACTGTCGGAAATGAGACGGCCCAACCCCAGATTGAAAGCCAAAAACGTACACGAAAGCGGTCCGGTTACTAGAAATGAGGTGTACGGCGGAGCCCTATCTGGTGGAAATGCTCAGCCTCAAGGGCTTGCTGGCTAGTGTCTTTTGGTTTGGAGATGCGTGACTCTATTATTTATAACTTCTCATTATACCGCAGGATGGTGCCACAAACAGTATGCTAACTGCTAATTACAACACAAGCTGGCTATGAAAACCGTATGCTAACCTTTAGTTATGCCATAATACTATATTTTCTGGAAAGGAAGATTCTGTTAGAAATGGGGGAAGGAGCCGCGCGGGGCCCTACCCACTGTAGGCTGGGACCCTGATAAAACCCAAGCCGTTAAAAATGGTGATTTAGTGCTGAAAATGGATCTCAGGACCCTGTGTTGTTTCAAACTCTAACGTCTAATTATACCGTAACATGATGTGGCAAGACATACGAAAACAAGGTGGCCGAAAGTCAGAAAGGCACACGGAAACAAGATGGGGAAGATAAGGTGGTGGAAAGCCATAAAGGCATACGGAAACGGGATGGTTCATGGATGTAATACCTAAAAAAGGACAACCGGTTTGTTGGCAATGGGTTGTGTATAGGCTTACCTTCTAGATGTCAACCCCTCCGGAAAAGAACAATACAAATGGCATTAATTTTTAGTTAAACTCTAAGCCGCGAATTAAAAATTTGCAAGCACCAATAAGTCATTATGGATAAGTCTTTAAGGAAAAGTCAACTGGAGAGTGGAATGTAGAGTTCTAGGTATTCATTACACACTTATCACCATAATGACATAACCTCGGAGAAAGAACGTCATTATGGGAAATTTCAGAAAGTTATTAAAACGAAATAAATTGAAAGGCGAAATGTTTTGATTTGGTCTGTACTTTGTAATAAGTAGTCATATACAAAACATCAACAAAAGGTAGGTAACACTAGTGCTGAATTTAAAATGTGCTAGATTTATACTGTTTTAATTAATTTAACGTTTATTGCATTTTTGAACAACTCCATATTGAGCACCTGTAGCGGATTTATTGTAATAGTCCTTTTTTAATGAATACCGGGTCCATGCTTTCATGCGAAAATTCATGTAATTCCAACTTTTTGAAAGGGGTTTTTGATGTTAACAAACAAAATAGTTATTTATCATCGTATGAATGCTTTTGTGTACAAGTTAGTTCTCAAAACAGTAAAAAATCAAACTAATGTGTTTAATTGTCCAAGAAACCTGTTTCGTGATATACGTGATTTATTTGCGAACTAATTTGTACACAAGGGCGAATAAGAAAAGAAATAAAATTTTTTTTATCTGTTAAACTTATTGCCTAACTTCTGACAGTTATCTCATCTGAAAAGTTTGCACCCATTATAGCGATAATTAAGTGATAGATTTGCATTTTATTACGCATTTTTTTAAGGTGAACTAATGGTATTTGATAATACTAGAATTCTTCACGGCCGAACAGCTTACAAAGATGCAAAACAACAACGGCACTTAGTAGGTTGTTGTCTTGATTGGGACGAAATTTATTCAAAAATTAGAGTTCTAAAAGCAGAAATGTAAATTAGAAAAATTGTTGACAATAATAGCATATTTCTAATTGTAAATATATTGTTTTACCATTATCTGTGTATTATTAGTAACCCAATGGGGGTTTACTTCTGGTCCTTGACTGACAGAGGATGTTAATCTCTCAGTCTTTTGGTAATATTTTAAAGTATATAATTGTCTGCATGTCAAGCTGCATTTTCCATGCTAGTCAAAAATAAATTGCAGTGGTTCCGAAAATAGTGCAGCGAAAGGTTAAAATTATGACTTAATCTATGAATTGGTGAATTGCATTAAAAATATCCCGTCGTCAATAGCAACGGATAATCTTGGGGTATTTTCTTACTGAATCTCCACGCAAGGGCGTAGCCAGGATTTATAACGGGGGCAAACCATGGTCCATGGTCGTTCAAAATGTAAAATTTTAGGATAAAAAGAAATGGCAAATGAAAACAAAACTTTGAGATTTTAATTATACTTAAATTAAACTAATAACAGGTAACAAAAAAAATATGCAGAACAGAAAATTATGTATATTTTAGATTTAATTTTTTGTTTATTAAAATTTAAAAATTATTTAATTTATTTTTGCTCTTCCAGGGGGGGGCAGTTGCCCCTCCCTGCCCTTAGCTGGCTACGCCCATGTCCCCACGTGCTTGAATTAATTACTGGAAATAATCCAAGCACTAGAAAGATTACAAGTGATAATTGGTTGTGGCGTGTGGAACATATGAAACTAAATCGAGACATGTAGCTTTTAGCCGATAGTGAAACTGCATTTGACATAACAGCACTAAATTACCTGTTAAAAAATTAATTAGTTTAAATGTAAACAGGGTGTCCCATTTAACAACAGTAGCAATATCTCCTTAACGGTGGGATAGACAAGAAACTGTTTCGAATAAAACTTTCTTTAGTACAAAGGGTCGTTGCTCTACAATATTTTTGAAGACACAGAGTGGCCAGGAAATCCGCTGTGACGATATAATTATTTTTTTCTAAGGAACATCCTATAATCACAATTTTCAAACCCTGATAGAAAATAAATATATTTCATTATTAAGGTTATATAAGTTTATCTCTATAAAAAACTGAGAAATATCAAATGCAGCACGACCTATACTAACTGCTTAGCGAGTAGAAGGAAGAATCGGCTATCCAACAATGTACGGGTTGTCATGGTTTTCCTAGAGAACCATGAAATACTCAAGAAAATTTGATACGTAATCCAATTCAACTAGTATAGTTAGTGACTAGGAGTGCGCTGGCCAGTTGTTACAATTGATTTTTGACATTTAGTGTACAATGCGTTTTTTGTTGAAATCAACTCTGACAGTTGCATTTTGTAATAAATAATTTCTAAGCAGAAATGTTGACACGTGAACAAAACTTTGATCTAATACTTGCCATAAAAATATCAGCCAAACAAGGAACATGTATGCCCTATTACACCCTGAACGCATTGTGTCATGTAGACAGACAGTTATACTTGCAGAAAACCTTCGACTTCACGGAATCTGAATGATCGACGCAAAAATATATTAGTTTAGAAGGAAGAGTACGTAATAAAGAGAAAGAAATCTACTTGAGAGCTGCAGTTGAAGTAAATCCTCATAAGGTCATTGGAAAGAGAAGGTTGGATAAGTTAGAGTATTACCCAACGTATTTTAAAATCGCTTCACATGAACTTACATCAAGATTTATACGGTGAAAATTTTAACAAAGGAAATGAATTCTGAAATTGGGTTTTGAACAAGCACAATCAGGACTGTATGTTTTTCAAAATCTTGTTCACTGATGAGTGTTCATTCAAAAATAATTGTCAATGTAACCTTCACAATGATCACTACTGGAGAATTGAAAATTCGCATTTGCTGAATACTCAGGGAATTTGGTCAGATAACGCATGGGGAGGACTTTTTACCACCGAACTCTGGGGCGAGATTTCATAAATGGAAGGTTAGGCGGACAAACTTACTTGAACTTCACTAATAGTGATTTGCAAATAATGCTCGATGATCTTCCATTGACGTTAAACAAAACTATGTGGTTCCAACATAATGGAGCCCCACCTCATAATGACGAAATTATACGTAAAAACCCGAACATACTATTTTGAGACCAGTGGATTGGTAGGGGAGAGCCACAGTCATGACCTCCACGGTCACCTGATCTCACAGTCCCAAACTTTTTCTTTGGGGTTGTGTAAGAGAAATTAGAGGTCAGCTTACAACCCAAGAAAACATGCAATTACGCATCAGAACGTTTTAGATCACTTACGACAGGCGATCGCTGGTGAAAGTATCGTTCTTAAAAAGATGTATATGTATCGAACAGCCGGGTGGTCATGTTGAGTATCTACCTTCTTTTTTGTTTCACTATTAATTTCATTATTTATTTCTTGTCATTTGTTTTGTGTTGTTATTATTTTCAATAAAATATGCATGTCAAAACTAAATTTCTCTTCCTAAAGCACTCTAGGAGAACCATGAGAACCAGTACATTGTTGAATAGCCCATTTTGCTCTGCAGTAGTGATGTAGGGTTCAATATCACTCGCCTAATGCTTTATATATGGAGAATTTCCATGCAAATCGTAAGTGTGCGAGTTGTTTGGGGTGAGAGAGAATGTTTGCAGCCCTTGGAGCTAGTTCAAACTTTTGGCGGGAAATTTTTGGAGCTGTTCAAGGTGATCTAAAAATAGATATGTGAAGATCATCATATTGCAATTCTTAGAAATGCTTCAAGGTTGGTGGTTTTCAAGGATACACATAGATGTATAATAAAAAGCGAGTGCGCGATTCAGTAAATCAGAATTAGCAAAAATGAAAGTAGTAGTAGTACGCATTATAAGAAGAGAAAGAAAAGAAAAGAAAGTATTCATGACAGACAGAAAGAAGGGGTTGGAGGATTTACTATAGACATTATAAGAAATAAAACTGGATTTGGAATGTTATAAAATTTAAAAAAAAATGAAGGACCTTCAGCTTAGCGGGGCAGGGTGGATGTGAAATTATATGTTTGATCTTTTAAAAATGAGTTTGAAATAAAAAATTTTATCTGGATTGTTTTTGTAGTTCCTACCTGAGGTTCATACTTAAAATTATTTTACTCTGAATGTTATCGAAAAAAGACGTTTGAATTAATTAATACACGATTTAATTCGCTCGAAAAATGCATTTTTTGTTTGTTTGAAATAAAAAGAAAATTTTTATCTGGATTGTATGTATAAAATTTTCTTTTAACTTTTTACCAGAGGTTTCATTCATAAAATTATTTGGTATCATTATTTTTTACGGGAAGCGTTATCCAAAGATTGTTCCACATACATAATTAGGTTCATTTAGAGCATGAAAGGCGAAATACAAAGAAATGCTTCATTCACAATGCTGATCATAGAGCTATTTTAAAATGTATCGCTCAAGCAATCTTTGGAATTTGACTGAATCAAGTTCCCGCGTTAATTCAGTTATAACTTTCAAAAAGAAAATAAACTAAAGCGTTTTAAATTGAAAAAACTTTCTTTCATGTGTGTGTGTGTGTGTGTGCGTGCGTGCGTGCGTGCGCGTGCGTGCGCGTGCGTGCGTGAGTGCGTGAGTGCGTGCGTGCGTGCGTGCTTGCGTGCGTGCGTGTGTGTGTGTGTGCGTGTGTGCGTGTGTGCGTGTGCGTGTGTGGTGTGTGCGTGCACGCGTGAGCGTGCGTGTGCGCGCGTGACCGCACGTGCGCGCGTATTCGAGTGCGCGTGCGTGTGCGTGTCTGTGTCTGTGTCTGTGTCTGCGCCTGCGTCTGCGTCTACGTCTGGGTCTGTGTCGTTATCTGTGTCTGTGTCTATGTCTGTGCCTGTGCCTGTGTCTGTGTCTATGTCTGTGTCTGTGTCTGTGTCCGTGTTCGTGTCCGTGTCCGTGTCCGTGTCCGTATCCGTGTCGGTGCCTATGTCTGTGCCTGTGCCTTTGTCTGTCCCTGTGTCTGTGCCTGCCTGTGTCTGTGTCTGTGTCTGTGTCCGTCTGTGCCTGTGTCTGGGTCTGAGTCTGTGTCTGTGTCTGTGCCTGTGCCTGTGTCTGTGTCTGTGTCTGTGTCTGTGTCTGTGTCTGTGTCTGTCTGTGTCTGTGTCTGTGTCTGTGTCTGTGTCTGTATATGTGTCTGTGTCTGTGTTTGGGTCTGTGTCTGTGTCTTTGTCTGTGTGGGGTGGAGGGGAGGGGGGTTGTTAGCATCCACGGTAACTCCAGAAAGGAAATACGTACATACTTAAAATTTCGTATTTAAGCTTGTTTTTATTTCTCCTGAAGCAGAAAAGGGGGATAGTTATTAAGGATACTTTTTGATTTTTATCAAGTATTTCTGAAACAGCTGTATACTCCGTAGATATCAAAATGCCAACACATAGACCTTAAACATATTAAGTATGTTCTATGCAATTTTCTGATACAACGCGTAATTTAGAAGCAAAAAAATGTTTAATGAATGTGTAAATGTATTTTTTAATAAAAACTTAATTTTCCATAAATTTTCTTTAGAAAGTTGTTTAATACACAGCCAAATATGTCTAACAATTAAGTAAATAAATCTTATTTGCTTAAACTGTATTATTGATGTTTTATAGAAGTGGGCGGCTTTAAATTAGGATCTATACGTCCGTTAACTTCTATCTGACATGAACTTTTAAACGTCCATCTAACAGAGATTATTGTTTTTGTTTTACCAACCCTCCTTTAAAGCTGAAATCTTCCAAACGCCGATAACTAACGCACTTTAATCAATCTCACAGAATAGATGATAGATCTATATCAAAATTACATAATCGTACTATAGTTTTGTCTGTAGCCATGACGTTATTCAGCATCTTTATGAAAAATGTATTTTAAATGAAAATACTTTACAGTCCCTGTTTGAAATAGAAATGGAAAAGGGTTTGGATAACATTTTCAAAATAGAAAACAGAAATTGATATTTTCCATTTTAAATACGTATATCAAATCGAATTTTTCAAAATAGTTACACACTTCTGAACGTGAAAAGGTCTCATTTTCTTTAATTCGCCCTATACTTTGAAAACTATGAAGGAAGTAACAAACCACCATGTACTAAGTAGTTCGTTTAAACCATGGTAGTCCGTGTTTTGTATCATCTGATTTAAAATTACGATTAACCTAACAAATGAATCAAGTGTGTATCATTTGTAATTTAAACAATGGACAGTAAATTGCAAAATGGAAATTTGAATCTAAAACGTGAGAGGTTTAAGAAGAAATTTTACTTTCCTTGTAGTTCAATTTTTAACGCATATGCGAATCGAAAAAGGAAAAAAAATGCTAAAACTTGGATTAATGTACATTATTTACGCAAAAATAAAGGTAGTATTGAAACAGATTCAGAAATTATAAAACATCACAATTCTCATGTATTTGAATCGTTAAGTCCACCATTAAAATACACTAAACGAGAAGAAAAAGTTTCACCTATATTAAAATTCTCACGTGATAAGTATTGTGTTACCGAAAGAAATTCACCGATAATTACCCATAAAGTACCTCATAATAAACAAACTGTTACCAAAGTTAATCATAAGAATAAACTACATACTATAGATACAGTATCGTCAGATTCAGATATGTCCTTTGAAATCACCTATTCTGAACAACAATCTGCAATAGAAACAAATAAAATAACTGAATTTCTTAGTCAAGACTGTGTTGAAATTGAAACAATTGAAGATAAATCCCAACCTTTAAACTCTCAACTGTTGTATTATACACCACCAGTAAGGAAAAAGGAAGCATTTAAGAAAAATGGTATTGCATTTAAAATTCACATGGCATTATTAAGACAAAATGCTAATGTAACCTTCTGGAAACATGAATTAGAAATAGGGTACATTAGCAAAATTAATGATGAATCTACTTTATGTTTAGAAATTAAAAGGTATGAGAAGCAATATGGTGTTACTGTGCTTGAATGTGAAAATACAAAAATTCCAAAACCAAACATTTGTCTACTTTTGTTAGGTTGTGCTCAGAATGAAAATATTTGTACACATGTAAATGATAAAGTTAAACTTTATGTTCCTTATATAATTAAGACTGTTCATTACAAAGGCAATGATATGTTGTGTTACCTTAATGTATCAAAAATTCTGAATTATTAATAGGTATTTAATAAATTTTGTATATTCTACTCCCTTACTTATCGTATTAATTAAATCTTATCCCATCCTTATTCCAATATTTCTTTCAGTACTAATGAATTTGAATTAAAACACTATAGGCTTGTAGTAAATCAATGGAAGTATGTCTAGGTCATTAGGAGCTGATTAGAAATATGCATCATACAGAGTGAAGTATGTACTTAACATACATTGTTCCCTGAATGTTGAGCATTCATGATAGATTGAATTGTTGATTTAGTATCATTGAACAATCACACTACTACAGCCCAGTTTATGATAGTCAGAAAAAAAACTACCATTGGTGACTGAACAGTCACAAGAGATGGATATGAGTTCAAAATGAAAATCTAAAGAAAACCTACGCACTTACTCATATGTACCGAGGTTAGGTACTTACAGTAGGACTCTAACCACGCAATAAACGTGTAAAAACAGGCGTGGGAACGAATGCTTACAGTCAAGAGAGTAAAAGTAACATGGTCAGATGAAAAGGATGCGAAGAAAGAATGAGAAAAATTTTAAATGCTTGAGGAGAGTGGATACACACAGTTTACAACTAACCACGTTACGCCCTCATATCCACAAATGTATGCTCATACCGCACTAGGCAACGCATAATCACAGTTACCAACTTTTTAAAACTTGCCGGCGCCAAAAGATGTCGCTAGAGTCGCCCACAATCCCACAATGAAACTAATTTCTGGAAATAACTTGCACAGTGTGTTCAATTACAACTCTAGAATTTCTCAATTTATAAAAATATCTAAACTATTTTAATAATACTTAGTTATTGAAGTTTTATTCATCATTATTGACTATAGAAAGTTTTATCAAGTACATTTGTATCTTCTAATCTTTTGCGATGATCATACTTACATTAAATTTTTTCAACAGGCGACAACTGCACTAAATCAGTTGAATGATTAATTAAACGAATAAAACGAAGGTATACAGTGCTACAAATGAATCGCATATCCACATTTTAAATCGCTCAATTGGCGATTAAACGTCCAAGTTGGCAACGCTGCGCATAATGATTAAAAATAAGCGGGTTGTCAAACGAAGCTACTGGAGAAGGACGTGCGTTGTCCTAAGACATAAAGTAGCGGAAATAATGATTCAAAAACCTTACACTTACCAAAACTAACTTTCAACAACCGGTAATAATTGTCGCTGTGCTTTGGATTTTCGGTAAACGGTCTTAGTTTAAAGCTGGTAACAATTTTCCAATGATCACAGAAAACAAGATAAATGCCTATTCGGTAAATAAATAACACCTAGTATCAGAATAGTTAAGACCCAATACTAAAAAAACTTTATAAAAGGGCAATAATAAAAACATTGATCACACCCTGCATATTCAAATTTGTAAGCATTGATTGTGAAATGTATCCTTTATCGAATTATTCCTGGTTAAAACAATGAACTAAGTATATAATTAAATCGCTATCAAAAATAACCCTGCTCGGAATTGCTTTACTACAAACAAGAAATATAATTATAAATCTTTCAACTTTCATTTAAATTTAATAACTTCAAATAAGCTATGGTATAAATAGGTATTTGTTGCAATAAAAGAAATTCCTGAACATTATGCATATATTGAATAAATCAATTGGATAGTCATCGTCCCATGCACCCTCAAAATCTCTAAACCTATCTAACCTACCGTAAAACAACTACTAACCTAAAAATATCCTAACCTAATGTAAACGCGTTTGATTGATGCGCTGATATCCCACGGGAAGAGGCCGGGCCACGATTTACGGAATCCCGTTTTTTCGTTATTTCTCGACTGCATTCTCTGGGCATAAAATCACAGAACCTCAACCATACTCGCTACGATTACTTGACTAAACGCCTCTTGCGACAAGCAGCGGCATGGAAAATTTTTGGGCCGTCCCTGCACAGCGCACAACATTTTAATAGACGTGCGAAACCCAAAGTACAGTTATATTTAAAAAAAAGGTACGAATATTAGAAAGAAGCGCCAAAGTCCTATTTGCTTAAGATCGGCTGTGATTAATGGTGCTGAAGGTTATCAAATGTCAAAGGTTGTCAAAAATGAAAATCAATGGCGTTGAGTGTCAGATACACGAAAGTATTTATTCAGTTATTTACATTCAATAAAAAATAACAAGAACAATTAGAATATAAGACTGTTACAAATAAAATTTAGTACCTGTTATATGACCATCTGATTCTATAATTTTATTTAGTCGATTTGGCATAGATTGAATCATATTAGGTATAATTTTTGGTTCAAGATCTTCCCAGCACTCCAAGATTGTTTCCCACAATTGATTTGAATTCTGCGGCTTAAAATTATTCCCCAAATGTTTTCCATTAGATTTATATCTGGACTGTGTGCAGGCCATGGTAATACTTTCCCATTTTGCGTTTGAAACCAATTCCTTACAGCATTAACAGTGTGGACTGAATAATTATCTTGCTGATATTTGAAAGTTTGCTCAACAGAAGGAAGCATTTTATGTTCTAAAATTCTAAATTCATTCAAGCTTCCCTCTCTCTAATTGCCAGCACACACTAGGTCAGTGTATACTAATCCAGTCCCATACATAGTTATAGGTCGATTGGAATGTGTTTTCATCAGTAAAAATGACCCTGTGCCAAAATTGTGTATTGAGATGAATATAATTTAGTGCAAATATTATTCTTCTTCAGCAGTTACTGATGGTTTTTTAGCAGCTGACCTGTTTCTTAAATTAGATTTCTTAATCCTTCTGCTGGCAGTAGGTTGAGAGCCAGGAAATGCTGTATTAATCACTGAATCGCTCGACGTCGCAAATGGTTTCTCTCTTAAGAACTCGACTAAATCAGCATCTTGTTGAGGGGTGGATATTTAGGATGCCCTGAACCAACTTTTCTTTTTAAAGATTCTTCTTGCTCCCAATGTCGTTTCTCTGTTTCGGGATTAGAATGCACAATTCTCGTACGCATTTTGATGTTGGAATGAACTCAATTCTTAACGATTTTTAGTAACTCTTTATGTTATACACGTTATTGGAAAATTAAATATAGAAGTTGTTTATTAGTTGCTACGGAAACTATCAAATTAATTCACTATTGCCAACCTAATTATTTGACAACCAGATTTCTTTTTAAGTCGCCAGTAATTAATAAATAAGATGAAATAAGCCCGAAACAGAGAAAATAGTATAAAACATTCGTTGCAGAAGGCCTTCTAAGCTCTCGTTCGAATCGTGGACTAGTATTAGAATAGTTGGCCTTCCGCAACTTATACTTTAATATACTATTTAATATTTCTATTGTATGAATTTGACACCGCACGAACTATCCGCCCTTCTTCCATTTTTAGCTTCCAACCTACACATACATATGCAGGTGTAGAAGGTTATGCAATCGACTTTTTTTCACTATCGTTAAATCGACTTATTAGCTAATTTTACAACTTTTAGCCAAGTTTCGCCAAGATAGACCATGCTATCTGGATGTGTGTCTGTGTGTGTGGATGTACGTTAGTATTCACGATAACTCCAGAACGCAAACGCCTACGTAATGAAAACTTTGTATTTAAGCTTGTTTTGATTTGGCTTGGAGCTGATTAGATTTTGGTAGAAATCCAGCGGCGGTGAGGGAGGTTTATTAGGGTGAGTTTTTTGTTTTTATCAAATATTTCTAAAACAGCTGCATATTTCAAAGATATAAAAATACCTAGATATAGACCATAAACATATCGATTAATTATGTTCTATGCAATTTAGCATAATGCGTAATTTAGCGGCAAAATAATCCTAAGGTAGAATTCAAGTGTTAGTTTTCAATATCTGAATAACGATTCATTTTATAAGAAAAGTATAGACATATTTTTTAAAGAAAATTTAATTTTACATAACGTTTCTTTATAAAATTGCTTATTATAACTCAAGGTAAGTCTAAAAATTAATTAAATGTGAATGAAAATGGTTAAACTGTATTATTGATATCTTATAGAAGCGGGCGGCATTCGAACTTTTTTTTTAAGTTAAGAAGTATACTATCCTTGCCACCAAAGAATGGGCCTGTCTCATAGCTTACAATAGTACGAGTTAATATTAAAAAACTGATTCAAATTATTTCCGTAATTTCTTTTAATTAATCACTCTGTCCGAGATGGCGGTAGTGCAATTACCGGTTTTCAAATGAGTATGCTGTTTATTGCAATGACTATTAACCAAGAAATATGAACAAATCGTCATTAATTTATTGTAAAATTTACACCCTAAAAGTAGCAATGCTTACTTTGTGAAAATCGAACAAAAATTGTACACTATAATTAACATATAAATGACCATGGTGAGCAATAAATAGAGCTCTAGCAGATATTTTATCATAACGGTTTTTGTAGGTTATAATTTATGAGTATTCAACAAAATACAAATTGCACTAGCTTTATGTAAATTTATAGAGAATAAAGGTAGGTTCGCAGCTATCCGTTCATCCGTCTGCGTTGGTACGTTGACCAATCAGAGCAACCCATTTTTTAAATTTGTCCGTCGTGCTAAAACGACGGAAAAGTTGGTTGAGGCTGAACTTTTTTGCGTTTATTGATCCGGCGGGCGGTACTACATGCTAGAAAAGTGAGGTTATGGTATTGTTTTTGTGACTATACAGGAGCTATATCTCGTTTAAATGTATCGGTATAGTTCTGAACTACACCTATGATGGTACGTGTATTTAAATATTTAATTACCAATTATGGTACGTGATGATAGGTTAGGTGCGTATGTTTACAATGGTGAAATGTCAACGGAATCGCAAGGCTCTGAACCACCTGTTTTCAATAGCTCCGTTGCCGGACGACGGATGAACGGGTAGCTACGAACCTAACCTAACACGTGTCTATTAGTGATTGAAGCTGACGTCATGTCAAATCTAGGAAATTTCTTTGCTTAGTATTTGCAACACTGAGCATTATATTCTAAAATCAATCGGTTTCTACCTTTTTTGCCATAGTCGCACGTGTCTGTTTTTCATTAGCTTTTATTATAATTTTTTCCTTCATTCATCATTCCTGTATTAATTTTTCGTTATAACCAGTTATTTTCATAACTCCAGATTACTTTTTGTTTGGAAAGATTAAAGACAATACTTATAGAAATAGATTGCATAATTCAGATGAATTAATGGAAGCAGTTTAATACGATATTCAGGCTATTACACGGGAAGAACTTCAGCATGTTTTTGAAAACATGAAGAGGAGAATAATTTATGTCTACAGCATCAGGGTCATCATTTTCAACATTTTTTGTAATTATATTAATTTAATGAAGAATGTTTGTATTTTTGTCATAACAATAATTTTAAAATTTATTTTATTAAATAATTGTAATTAGCAAATATTGGCAATAAACTTTTCCAAAAGTAGGGGTATTCTGTTTAATTTTAACAATGTTCATAATTACATCAAAGGTGATTACCCCATGCGACGCTAATATCAATCGTTGCGAACGAAATGAAGTGTAGTGGTACCAACCTAACCAAAATTTGCAACAGACGTCAGCTTCAATCATTAATAGACACCCGTTATTTACACTTTGGGCCAAATTAAGTTGGAACATAATTTCAACTTTAAACACTTTTTTGTTTGTTAATGGATTTTAATGATTTTTGGATATATTAGTCAAAATGTTCTTGTTATCACTTTAAAATAAAACCTACCAATTTTGGCCAGGATCGGACTAACGGCGATTTTATTAAATCGGTGCGTTTAAGCTCGTTGCAAAAACGAATTGCGCTACTTACAAGCCGACTAGTATTTTTTTAAGGACCTTTACGAGAAAACAAGGCCTGAAAATACCAATATTGTAAAACCGAAACCTGAAAAATGGCGATTTTTTGTGAGACGGTGCTTGTCAGCATTAAGTAATAACAATTCAGATCGAAAATGCCTCATTACTTTCATTAAGTTTGCTTTGGAATCAATTATTTGTCAAATTTTTGACATTTCAGAATTACCTGTTTAGTTTTAACCCTCAGTTGGTAACATCCGACTATTAGGCGGACGACGAGATACATAAGGCGACGAGTAACTTCAATGACGTTGCCGTTGCAGTATTCTCTAGTTGAGCAACAGTGTACAAGTAGGAAGTGTTGTGCTGTGATATCCGCTTGCTGATTGAAGGTTATACGTCTGTGAATCGGATCTTACCAGTAGTGTAATATATAACCCCGTCCCACAGTCGGATGTTACCATAAGAGTAGGTAATACATAATTTCGTCTGAGAGTACGATATTCAAAAAATGTACTACAGTTCGTTTACTAATCCAGTGTGATACGTCGGTACGTTAGCGACAGCCTAGGTTTGTATTGAATTGAAGAATATATCTATTCTATTCTGTTACAGACTGAAAATGTCTACTCTGTATTTAAAAAGAACTCTGAAAATTCTCTCTCTTGTACCTCCACCTCACGAAGACGACGTTAGTAATGAAGAATACATTTCAGACGATTCGTTGATAGATGACGACCATGTGGAATTTGAAGAAGATTCAGATTACTCCGACTATGAAGATAATCCGAATGATCTGCTGAGCGAAGAAATGGAACATGTCCCTCGAAGAAATGGCTAAGAAATGAGAAGTAACGAAGAAGCTACAAACAACCATAACGAAGAAGAGCTTCAGCCAATGCAATCAGAAAAACAGGAAATAAGACTCGAAGAAAGAGAACGTCATGGCAACATTATCAACGAAGAAACTATGTCAGACGAAGATATACCATTGTGTTATTATAGTAAAAACAGATGCTTTACATGGAATAGTTTTGAACCTAGTAGCTCAAGAACAGTAAAACATAACCTTATAAGAATGAAGATACCTGCATTACAAGGAGCGGCAAAGAATCTAAAAGATGCACCCACGTCAGAAGAAATATAGAAACTGTTGTTTGACAACACGATTATATCGGATGTAGTAAATCACACGAACAAAACATTACAGGCACTCAGCCTGAAACTCAAGGAACATCAGTCGCCAAATTATAAAGATACAGACTCGGTAGAAATAGAAGCTCTTATAGGCTTGCTAATGTTATGCTCGATTTTTAAATCTGGCAGAGAGAACCTGTCTTCTTTGTTCTCTACAGGTCCTGCTGGGCGCCCTATATTTCGAGCAATTATGCCTTTAAAGCGCTGCCAAACCCTTATATTAGCTCTACGTTTTGACAATGCAGAAACGAGGTGCATTAGAAAAGCAAATAATCCGGCTGCAGCAATATCGGATATGTTTGGGAAATTTATTTCTAATTGCCAGTCTAATTATGCCATCCGAAACTATGCTTGCGTGGACGAGATGTTACTCGGGTTTAGGAACAGATGTCCATTTCGGATGTACATGCCCCAGAAGCCCGCGAAGTATGGCATTAAAATTATGTGCCTAACGGATGCCCATAATTCATATCTATATAATGCCTATATCTACACTGGCAAAGACAGTGATGGCACTACCCTGTCAGCCGATCAGAGAAAACTTAGCAAACCGACTCAAGCGGTTCTCCGCCTGGCAAAACCAATTACTTGCTCAAACAGAAACATCACCGGTGACCACTGGTTTTCTTCTCTTGCGCGCGCTTCTACAAGCACTACAGAAAAGAGGTCTAACCTATGTTGGAACGCTAAAAAAAAACAAACTGGAAATCCCTACGGAATTTCTGAACAAGCGGAGGTCTGTTAATACAGTCATCTATGGATTTATGGATTTGTCATTCATTCCTAAGAAGTACAGAGTCGTTTTGTTAGTCTCATCTATGCACCATCCAAATTACACTGATACCACAAACAACAAGCCAGAAATAGTCAGTTTCTACAATTCTGCTAAATCTGGCGTAGATACACTGGACCAAAAGATTGCAAATTACTCTGCAAACAGGAGATCCAGAAGATGGCCGCTGGCTATATTTTATAATGATAGCTGTAAGCTGTGAAAATTCCCGAATCATATACCAGACTTATATAAAAATAGAAAGGAAACTAATTATGACTACATATATAAGTTTTGCAAGAAAACATATGCAAAGACGACTCACTATCCCTAATTTGCCAGCAGATTTAAAAAAAAATCATATTTCAAGTATTAGATGTACCGAATGAGGAAAACAGTATTCCAAATACTCGAACCGATAAATTAGAAAAGCGAAAAACATGCAATTATTGTCCGCCAAAATTAAAGAGAATGACTGCCTATAAATGTGTCCTTTGCAATAATCCAACATGTATGGAATGTTAAAAAAAAATGTGCAATTCCTGTTGCCAAGAATTATAAGTAATAAGTTCAGCAATTTTTTCGGAAAAGATATTCCTTTTTGTCACAACGAGGTTTTGTGAGTATTATTACATATATTTTAAAGGGTTTGTTTCTATTTTTATACATTTCAAGTTGATTAAAAACTGTATTTCTCATTTTAGCACTATGCAGTATGCATGCATTTATGGCGCCTATAAATCCTATTTTTTGTTAGTTATATTTTTTGATAAGAATTCATCATTATTTTCATACATTTTCGGTTGAGTATAAACTGCATTTCTTTTATCATTGTTTGCATTTTGTCAGTCACTGCCATGTATCTATAGTACCTGTAAGTAACATCTATCTTTAGGTTTAAGTAAAAATGTTTCTTTTTTGTGTTATCACAAATGTTTTCGATAATGTTTATGTTATATGTTCTGAAAACCATTTGTCATTATTTCTATACCAGTTATTCACAATAAAATATTTTTAGTACAATGAAAACCACCGTTCTTTTTTTGAAATTTGTTTTTCCTCGGTCATATTTATAGCGCTTACGAGTAACATCCGACCCTTAGTCGGTATTCCGACTGAGGGTTGGGTGTTACCAATAAGCGTTATGAAAGATGTTACCAACTAAGGGTTAAATAAGTAGACATTGTTCTGTCTTTTGAAGATAAGATTTTGATTCAAGAATTAGTGGAAAGGAATATGATGAGTGCACGAAAAATACTTCAAATGTTTCCAGAACAAAACAAAGTTAAGTGCCGTAAGCTATTTTTTGAAACATTATCGTGAAAATGGAACTATTCGAATTAAGGCGGGTCGTGGTAGGAAAAGAAGTGCACGTTGTCAAGACAATATTTTAACAGATGTGATAAGTTCAAGGAAGATTCCAAGAATCACAAGAATAAAGCAAACCACAGTGCGAAGAATTTTAAAATGTGATCTCAACTTTAAGATCTACAAGAAAGTGCATTCCCAAAAATTAACTGCAAAAAATAAAAGAAAAAGGCTTTTAAAATGTCAACAGCTTCTGTGAAATTTGGTTTTCTGATGAAAAAATCTATTCTTTACGTTAACCAAAGAATGCCCAAAATAATAGGGTTTACACAACTCCTGAAAAAAAGCGCGAGGTTCCATTGGATAGCCTTTTAATACCAAGGTTACATTTTTCAGATGCTGCCATGGTGTCATTGACTGTTTCTATGTCAAGAAAAACCAGTGCTATCGTTATTGAGAAAAGTGTCAAGATAAATTCAGAAGTCTACCAACAGCATGTACTTGCAAATTTGCTTTACAAAATTGAAAATATAAGTGCTTTCAACAAGACGGGGGCCCCCTCTCACACTTCCCGCAGCACAATAAGATTTTTACAAGAAAATTGCTTCTATTAGCCAATGGAGAAGACGCTTACAGTTTGTAGTCGATAATGAAGGAGGCTTCATCCATAATCAATTTCTATAAAAAATATTTAATTTTTTGTTTGTTGCTATTTCTAGTTACCATTTGTATTGTTTTATAATTCTCAGTATTTAATCTTATAATAAACACTGACATTCACAAAGTAATATCGACAAACCGGTATTTATTACTTAATGCCGACAAGCACGTCCCACAAAAGAAATCTCCATTTTCAGGTTTTGGTTTTACAATATTGATATTTTCAGGCCTTGTTTGCCCATAAATGTCTTTAAAAAAATACTAGTCGGTTTGTAAATAGCGCAATTCATTTTTGCAACTAGCTTAAAAGCACCGATTTAATAAAATCGCTGTAAGTCCGGCCCTGGCCAAAATTGGTAGGTTTTATTTTAAAACGATAACAAGTACATTTTGACTAATATCATATCCAAAAATCATTAAAATCCATTAACAAACAAAAGATATTAAAGTTGAAATTATGTTCCAACTTAATTTGGCCCACAGTGTATGTCAATATCACGTAAGGTAAACATTTACATATAATTGATAACTAGAGATAATCAAATTTGTAGGTTACCCTATGTGAACCTACCAAACAATTGCTATAGCTTCATTATGCTTAAATGTATTTATATATTTTATATATTGTGGATAGAAATGTGAACTGAGCTTGTTTATAGATAACCATGGAAATAAGATTTTCAATTAAATAAAAATTTTTGTTAAGAAGTTTAATTTACATTTGAAAGTTAACATTACAGACTTGCCTGGATTTCCTTTTGAGTAGATCCATAAATACTATTTGTCTTCAACTAGGTGAATTGATCTCTTGGATGTATCGTTTGGGAAAATGAAAGCATTTCTGCTATATTATGTTTTTCCAATAAAGCTCTACAATTAGAGTCTTTTTTGAACTTAAATCCTAATGTGTATAATGTACGATTTAAATTTCTATCACTTAATAAAACATGACTATCACAGCATTTAAAGCTCCAACTGTGACATGCTTTTGTATAAATCAAAGCATTTCATATGTGGGAATATGTATACGTTAGATTGTACTCACTTTATGCATACCTGTTGTACAATGTATTCCTAATGCAAATTTTGTATGGTTCTGGCAGATCGTTTGGTTTGGCTATTTTACGAGGTCGTTTTTTACCTGGAATGGATAAAACTGGATTAGATCTACTGAGATACTTAATATTCTTCGTTGTGGCCACTGATATACCCAGAGCATTTTCCCCACGCTATAATTTTGCGATTACAATACTGAAATAAAAATAAATACTTACCTACCTCTTGAATACAAGATAGTGAGCAGTTCTGATAGTGAGGTTGTGTGTTAAAAATACGTCATTAGTCAAATTAAAATACATGTTAAGCAATACCAACGAGTATTTTATTTCATTGCAGGAAACTATTCAATGACATATGTCCAGACCACCCTCTCTGCAAATGTCAAGTGTGCAAATGCACTTCAAGTATGTTGCTATCTTTTTTAATCCTTTAACGCGCAGAAGTCTGGGACTTGAAAAAGTAACAGTTTTATTATTTACGACTCATTTGGCTTATAAGGTTAAACATTTTGCTATAAATATGTCAAAATTTATTTTAGATTTTTTGAAAATGGGTGGTACAGATATGCACCAGAGTCCATTTGAGTAAACGATATCACATTCACTTCACTGGTACATACATAGGAACCACTTAGGATTTTTGCCAAAATTACTTGTAAACCAGTTGCACACTCAGTATAATTCTTTATTAAATTCGAATGTACCTAAAGATTACAGTAGGAACATACATGTGTATAATGTTAGATAGGAATAAAATGTGCTGGACAATTTCCCATGAAGATTGAGCACAATGTAAAATTATGTAACAATTTAGCTTTTATGAAATGGGATAAAGCACTCAAGGCACAAAGCAACATTGCACTCTATGAAAAGTATGTTTACCTAATCATTGTTGTTTGGTCTTTGTGCTACAGTAGCAGCACCGTTTTCTCGACCCCTTTCCAGGAAGTTGCTTTCCAACGTTGTTCAGTCGAACTGCAGTTTCAGTAACAGCTTTGCCTTGAGGATTGTTTCTTCTTCTTCCTTTGCCAGTTTGGGAAGGGTAGCCAGGCTTGCTTCTGCCTGAATAATCTCCTATTAGTTGCGAGGCCAACGCTGAACAAAAGTCCAGATGGGATAAAGGCTTAGTTCTTTGACAGGAATTTTTCAATGTATTTTTATAGATGATGAAGCTGTTGACAATGCTGGCCCTAAGCAGTGCCTCCCGTGTACCTATATGTTATAGTCGCCCACAGCTACAGGACACTTTACTGATTGCCTGGTGGTATCCCTCTGCGTCCTCAGAACTCGCGTTGATTCTGAAAGATTGTGAATGGTGCTTAAGACTGCGACATATTTCTTGCCTCTATCTTTCCACTTGGATATAGATAATTATCACTGATAACACCGTCGAATTCACCAACTATCATGTTTTCATCGGGTTTGAGTTTTGAAGTGGGAAAGAATTTTCGCGTTTGTCTAATGGTAGCGCAAGAAAACAGCTTCTCTTTCAGAAGTCTTTGTGCCAGAGGCAGGGAAGAAAAAAAGTTGTCAAAATAAAGACAGTATCCGAGTCCTTCAAACGCAGTTGTTAAGTTGGAAACCACTCGTTCTCCAAGAGACATCTTTTTTTCAGAGCCCTGTTCTGCTCCTTCCTTATAATATAATACACCGTCACGGCACAAACAATAACCCAAACCTTGAAGACACATTTAACTCGTTTCATGGGCATGTATTGCTTCAATGTGCTGCGGTCGTTGTACTTCACCATAGATTCGTCTATTGACAAATTTCTAGATGGGTTGAATATCAATTTGAATCTTTTGGTGACATATTCTAAAAATGGTCTGATTTTATAGAGTATATCATAATCGCCTTCGCCTTTTTTTCATTAGGTCGTCATTATTCAAGTGTAAATGTCGGATAATAGTTCGGAAGCGTTTTAGAGGCATCACATCCCGAATTCCAGCTATAGTAAAATTACAATCGAACTCCAATAGTGTCGTATACTAGGGAGATTGTGAAATCCCATCATTATCAGAACCCCGATAAAAGCTTCTAGTTCTTCTATTGATAAGTTTATATTTTTGCTTCTCTGGGTTGCATAAAAGTTAAACTACAAGATATTGCAAGAATATTGGTGAATATTGGTAAGCAAAATTTGAAAGGGGCTATTAATGTCTACTTGGCATTGCCTCGATATTCCAAATGGTTGATCATAATCGAAACTAGCAAATTGTCCAGGCGTCTTGAATGTTTTACACCAAGAAAAAGTTTCATCATCAGAGCTACTTTCGTCCTCTTCGTTGTCACTCGAACTTTCCACAGGAGTTGGTGCAATATTATCATCATCTAAATTCAAGCTTGTCCCAACGTCTTCCTCCTCGTTATCAAAATTTAAAATATCTACTGGAGGTCTATCGTCAGCATTTTCATCGCACTCAGCATTTGAATCTTCCGCCATTTCGTCAGTAATTTCACTTAGGAGGTAAGCTACGTTTGAGGGATCTTCCAAATTGTAGAATCTTTTCGTATCCATTCTACACGAAAACACAATTTTTAAATATTTGCGGTATATAAACATTCATAAATAAAGTATAGAGGCTGACATATTCTACAACACAGATCTAAATTACTATTTTCAATCAAAAACTACGTATTAGCTGAAATTAGATAACTAAATGTGGAAGCCCACTTATTTGTTGTTAGAATTTCAAATTTGTAGACCTTAAATCCTCACAGTTTTATAAAAACTCTATTTTTACGTAAATCTTGAGATCGGTAATTATAGCCTCAAATTACAGTTGTTACAAAGAACCGTGATTTTTTAAAGTTTCAAGTACCAAAACAAGCTAATAATGATTTACGGTATGTAATAAGAAATAAACTTACCTCAGAATTCAAAATAATTGTACACTGGTCACAAACACTACAAAGAATTAATACAAAACAAACGATTCACCGACACCCCTCTTTCCATGCACATTGGTACAACTGTGTATCACATTTTACGTTCTTAAACGTAGATGGCGCAGATGCAAGAAAGTGGTGCATACTTGTACCAAGGAGCGTTACAGTAGAAATGCATAAGAGTCATCTTCAATGGATAACAGTGCACCGGTTAGCTCTAAAGCAAGCGGTACGTATTTGTATCAGAGTCCTATAAAGGGATATTAAACACGCTTTGATATGAGATGGCAGTATACACAATTTGGATAGCTAGGTTCATAAATTAATGACGCAGGGCTATTCTTTCCTGGCAAGAATAGTATATTAATCTCTATCTGACACGAAATTGTAAACGTCATTCTGACAGATTATTTTTTTTGTTTTTACAATGTTGCCTGTTTTCGTTATGATCGTATTAAAAAAGGGTTGCATAGTTACCCTAAAAAAATTATAATTAAAATTATTTCATTTCTTTAAATTTATTACGTTAGCATCTAGATGTCTATTAACCTCTGTCAGACAATAAGTTTTAAAAGTCTGTTTGATATAGATTATTGTTTTTGTTTTTACAATGTTGCATAATTTCAATTTTAAAATTGCAGTTATAAGTAATTCACTGATTAATCTATCCATAATTACTAAGAAAATCTGTGTTCGAAATTCATTACTATAGTTTGCTGAAGCAAATTCTTCCGGATTTTCACCAAAGGGTAGTTTTCGATTACGACAACGTATTTCATTTTTTTCGTAATCGGCATCAGTCAACACTTTTGTTTTTTCTTCGAAATTATCTCTTTTAACATGAAAATAATCAATTAAACGTGTATAATCCTATTATCGTTGGAATGTCCATATCAGCACTTCGTACTATTTTACTGGTGGAATTAATTCGATTCATAACAGAGCCATTATTGCGGTTTCCAAGCGTTTTAAACGTTTTCGTAATCATTTTGCTTCATTCCTCGAAATGCCTTTTTCTGTGTCGTCATTTTCAATGTTTTGCAAGATACTAATTTCATTCCATGATTGCAGTAGACTCCGAAAAGCATCATCTTTTGAAGACCATCGTGTAGTTGACAAGGTTTTTAAAGTTAGATTTCGCCATCGACGAGTAGAGGACGTAAAATAGTTGTACAATTCTTGTAATAAGCTAAAAAAATATATTGCCTCGCTACATCTCGATACGGCACACTGCCCAACGAGATTCAAAGAATGAGCAGCACATGGGTTATATTCAGCAAGAGGATTAACTTTTTTAATGCGCGCTCGGACACCTGAATAAATTTCATTCATATCATTAGCATTGTCGTATGACTGACCTCTACAATTCTCTATATCTATATTTAATTCGGAAAGAGTATTTTCTATAGATTTGGTCAATTCTTGAGATTGATGCCCAGGATTTGGTAAAAAGAATAAAAATCGCTCCACTGGAATACCGTTTTTTTTTGAACATGTCTAATTACAAATGATAATTGTTCCAGATGCGAGAAATGAGGAGAATAATCAACAATAATTGAATAAGATTTAGGTGCTTTAATTTCACTGATTATACCTTCTCGAGTTTTGCTAGCATTAACGAAATACATTCTTCATGTATTGTTGAACTTAAATAATTGGTATGCCCAGAACCAATAATTTCATCGTGACCTCGTAATGGAACTCCATGGCTAGTTAACTTCCTTGTGACAGCCATAACTCCTCGAAAAACTTCTCGCCAATAATTGATTTCTTCATCAGTTTGAAAATATAACATTTGATTCATTTTTCCTTTTGATGATTCTCGCAATTTAAAATTTAACTTGCAAGATTTATAAGAATTTAAGCGTTCATGTTGTTCAACGCGGCATTTTAAGTTTTTCAAATCGTCAAACCCTCTACTTCCAAATAGATTGCTCTCTTTAAATAATCGATATGCTCCACAAAAAATTCGTCCTGTGCTTTCTGTGTATATAAGCCATGTTCGTTCTGCGTGCTCTCCTTTCTTTAATTTTCGAGTAAATGTTTTAGAACTTAAATATCTTTTTTGATCTCTATAAAATCGTTCCGAGTTTTCAAAATTTTTGTCTTTATTTTACTTGAATCCGTGAACAGCAAAATAATCTACACGAGAATCATTTATAAAGCATTTAGCTGGATCTGAATTATAAATATCAACAATATTTTCATAATCTACTGTTGTTATGTTACATTGATAGCTGGATATACTGCAGGTGGAAGGAAAATTTTATGTTGGTTGATTGCTTGATTTGTTGAATCATCTTTGAATATGGCTACTAATAGTATAGCTGTCACTTCTGGACCACTCTGAAGTTAGTCAAGGTCAAATCTGAAAATAGAAACTTGAAGGGCAGCAGTATCAAGGTCTAATAAGTTATTTAAGGTCAAATCTAAAAATAGAAAATAGAATAAGTATTATCATCGACTAAAAAAATTTGAAGGTTACCAAGCAATTCTTGGAACTTGGTCAACGCTATGTGTTAATTCTTAGAAATCACTTTTCAAGGTCACCTGCAGTGGTAGTTGGATACTACATCAAATTTTGGCGGAAAATTTAAATTTCAAGGCTACGTTACAGGAGATGTTTAAGGTCACCAAGAAATTCTTAGAAGTGAAAGAAAATTTTCAAGGTCACCAAACAACGCTTGGAATTTGGTCACCTGCAGGGGCATCCCGATCTTACCCCATCTTATTCGATCTTATCCGATCTTACCCTTCAAGGTCAAATTCATGGAAATAAGCATTCCTAATCAATTAATTTTATTATTGGCTTTGCGCATGCGCGGTTTATCAGCAGGGGCAATTCCTAGAAATTTAAGCAGTGGGTGTAAACATGAAGAATGAATGCTATTGGTTAAATGCTCTTCAAGGTCAAATCCCTGGAAATAGCAAAATAAGCATTCCTATCTTATCCGATCTTACCCGATCTTATCCGATCATATGCGACTTAACCGATCTTACCCGATCTGATCCGACCATATCCGATCTTACCCGATGTTATCCGACCTAACCCGATCTTATCCGGATTTATCCGATCTTATCCGAGCTTATCCCATCTTATGCGATCTTATCCGATTTTACCCAATCTTATCCGATCGTACCGATCTTACCCTATCCTACCCAATCTTACCCGATCATAGCATTGTTTACACAAAATTATATGTACATTTCCAATGGTATAGTAGAGTTAAATATTTATGCTTTAATTCATTAAAATTTGTAAAACTATAGGAAATAAATGGAAATTGGAAAAATGGTTAAAGCTCCTATAATTACTATTGATTTACTTTAATTAAGTACCTCGGAAGTGAAAGACGCTACACAGGGGTCCGAGGTTAATAGTTCGCAGCATGAGTAGGTCTACCGCCAAGTGACGATTTTCCAGAGGAAATCCCCGGGCTATGTATTAGCTAGGCCCCCGGTACTGATAGCTTCCCTAGGGAACATTTTGGCATCGAATGTTACTATGAACCGAGCGCCACAGACGAAGCTCAAACGCCTGCTCTGTACATTTGCGTAAGCCCTAGGAATGATCTACCTCTTCAACCAATGTAATGTTGTTTTATTAAATTTTGATAAACAAAAGAATAATTGATCTACCAGTGCAATTAAATTCAAGTAAATTTAAAACATATCTTTTTCTATTTCACTCACACACATACACACACTATCTATCTCACTTATCCCTAGTGTAAAAAATTCAGCATTCGGCATTTTCTCTTATATGAAACAATATTTGCAATTATTATCTCTTTTACTCAGGGGTCAGACATTTATTTATAGCACTATAATTTGCTAAATTATAAACCTGAACAAAAGTACAATTTAGTTTGTATTAATGTAAAAGTAATTGTATTTGACTTTAAAAATTATAGTTTAAATGAAAATTTTAGCTGTATTTCGGAGCTTATCTTGATAACTACTTTAATACTTAATGAAATATTATTTCTGTAATGTGTTTTTTCAAGTTTCTCTTTATGAACGTCGGCATTGTGCCAAACTATATATTTTTTTATTGCCAAGTGAACTCAATAATTTATTTAGTGTAAAAACGCTCGTTCAGCATCAAAATTACAATTTAGTTAAAGTATAGGTAGTCTATTATTAATTAAACAACTGCACTTAAAACTGTTTCAATGTATTGTTTTTCGCAACAACTAGACATGTTTTAATATGATAAAAATAGAAATGAATAAATAAAGCGATACAATTATGTATATATGTATATATATATATATATATATATATATATATATATATACATATATAAGTAATTACTACTTTCCAGTCCTTTTAACGAGGTTTTTATAACTGTTAATGAACGCGTTTCTATAAAACAATTTTGTATGTATGTAATAATTGAACATGCAAATAAATCAGACATAATTTTTCGGATGTATAGGTAGTGACTGTTTAGAAAGGAAATCAGCCTATATGAAAAGCACAATTACATTAGGGTAGAAATTATTTATTATTTCACGTAATATTTAATTTAGACTTTAATGTATTCAGTTTTGAACTGTAAGCTGGTTCCGCAAACTGTAAGACATGGTTTATTGATTTTGGTTGATTGGTTGAGATTGATCTGATTGATTTGATCGAGCATGATTTGTTTGAGATTGATTGATTAATTAATTAATTGATTTGTTTGTGTGTGAAAGAGAGAGAGAGAAACGGATAAACGAGAGAGAAGGAAATAAACGTGCATGATCAACTTTTATTACAGAAAATGTTCATTTGTCTATACGCCACTAGATGGCGTTAAAAATCAATTTTAACTCAAAGGAGGCCAGGGTGCAGACCCTGATACAAGTCCTGTCTTACAAGGCTAGGGCCACCTTATTAGAATACAAATTTATTTTATGACGGGTGCGAAGGCCTACAACTGTAAGATTAGGGTAGAACCCAAATACAATTGCACCAAGGGGGCCACGAGAGGAGCCAAGGCCCAAGAGCTAGTTTTTACACTTATACATAAGATTAGGGCCCCATACCATTACCAACCAAGAGGCTGCGACAGTGGGCGAAGACCCGAAAACAAGTTCTGAAGGCCCACATGGTAGTTGCTATAAAGAACCTCTTTATTATTAAAAACAATTGCAAATTTCCCGCGCAGGTCCAGGCCAAGAACTAGTTCCTACACCTGTCTTATAAGATAGCGCGAAGCAGCTAAACCCTAAGAGCTATTTCCTACACTTGTCTTACAAGAACCTTCATTAATACAATTTCTCAGTGCGGCACCAGGTCCAAGAGCTAGTCCCCACACCTGTCTTACAAGAACCTCCATTAAAACAATTTCAAACACCTCCGCAACTCCAAGCCCTAGGCCGCTTTCTCAAGGTAAAAACTTGTTTCTCAAGGTAAACAACTTTCTTAAAGTCAAAAGCGAAAGGCGTAGTCATCGTAGATCCCCAGATCTAATTACGTCATCGGAAATCCCCAAGGTCAAATGATGTCACAAAAGTGAAAGGTGGGTTTTTCCCAGAAATCCAAGATGGCGGATGGTGTCGGTCTACTACTTACCTGTAATGAAAAGCTTCTTTTTATAAAAAAAAACAACATGACATTTTCACTATTATTCATATATTATTCATTAACACATTTACATTAAAAAACGGTGGTGGTGCTGGTGGTGCCAACTGCACATAGGTTTCTTATGTCCGTGTCATATAACATTAATAAAAGGTTTCTAAGGAAAAGGGTTAATTAGTTAGGGTACGCTTATTATCAACCATTTTTTATTATGATTAATTCATAATGCTTACTGAAACCAATAAGTTCTTAATTTTCAAAAATGGACAAATGGGGTATTAGTTAAACAATTTGAATAAGTGATAATAAAGTTTGATATACCTTCCAGTAGGTGATAAAACCACGTCTGTCATAATGACAGTATTCCAATCCTTAAACTGTCAAAGAAAAGGTAAGCATTTAACGTTAAATTGGCTGAAGAAAATACAGAGTGAATTTGTTATTTAAAGTGTACCTGTATACCAACAGCTAAACGTAGTAATATCTCCTTTACGCATAAACCTTGTAACGTGCAAAAATCCATATCCGATTCAATCGTATACATCTCATATTTTCTGTAGTTTACCTTTGCACATTTAACTTGAAGTACAACATTTTGTTTGTCAAAATATTTTGTTTTTTTTTTGTGTGTTTAAATTGAATTATGATTACATTGACATATTTTATTTTAATATAACGTAACACCTAAACAGTTTTAATTTAGGATGCAAAACGATATTAAAAAAGGCAAAATGAAGTTTTAAGAAAAATTTGAAGTAATCTATTTAGTAAAATAAAAATTTAACATTCATTTCTTGAAATGACGAGTCTACACTGTCTAAGTGCGACTTTGTAGTAGTTTCAAGGGCGACAAATAGAGGCCCCACTTATCAGTGAAATTAACGTAAATTTGCAAACAATTTGAGAAAATTAGATAACAATGGGAAGGGCATATTGTGAGAAATAAGGATTGCACATTTGTTTCACATAAAAACATTGCGCCGATTTGAATTTAGGAAAAATAAAATTTTGTGTAGGGGAAAGTGGGGCAAAGTGAGGCCTAAGACAAAATTGATAAAAAAAATTGAAAAAACAGTTTAATGGAAATCAAAACCAAATGCTACACTAGAATGTATATTTGTTTATTATAAGTAATGTAAATAAACGCAAAATTAGAAACACCAAAAGAGTAATTACTTTTTTTTTTAAATCTTGAAAATTTTCCACTTTACCCCAGGTATGGGGCAAAATGGAAAATATCAGCGAGCAATATAATAAAAAAATACATTACAAAAATCTTATTTTTCCATGCCTAAGCTTCTCATGCTTGGTAAGGCGACCAACAATTTCCTTCATGTAGACGGCGCTGTTATCAGGAACTTCGGAAAACACATAAATATTATAATTTTGTCTGTATTGGCGCATGAAAGAAACTTGAACTCCTTCTTCGTCCATAGACTGAACTTCTGCCACAAATTTTTTCTTTTGTTTACCATTTGGATTTTCAAGTTCCACAAGTAGAAAATCATTTTGTTTAACGTGTTGACATGTTACTTTTTCAATACATAATTTTTCCACAGAATTAATCACTTTGTTCCCATCATTGCCTGACGAATCGTTGAAAATTTTATCATAAGATGAAAAATCGTCGCCAAGTTCCTCAGAAGATGATTTAGATGTTGATTGAATATTTTCAGGCTTTCTTCGTTTGTTTTTTTCTTTCTTAACATTTGGAACCATTTTTCGGTTTACAATTTTGGCCTTTGTTTTACCAATAGAGTTAAGAGATGCCTTTAGTTCGTCTAGGTTTGGAGTAGCTGTTAATACCATAGTTTTTCCACGTTTATGTGGTTTTCGTTGTTTTTGGAAAGCTTTCGGAATTGGCATTATGTCGCTTGGAGAATAATAAATATTATCAGATGACTCTTGTACAAAAGAACAACTAGGCTGTGGTGATACGTTTTCTCTATTTTCCAGTTTCTTGTTTGCGGAAGGAATTCTACTGGCAACTTTTTTGGATTTAGGTGTGATATCATTATCCCGAACAGGCAAATTGGTAAAAGACGTTAATGGTGAAGGTGTTCTGTGTTCCATTTCCTGATTTTCTGCAGGCAAAATAGTATCATTTTGATACTGATCAGTTGTTTCCTCTGGTTTATATAACTCTTCAGGGAATATTTCAGGATTGTAAGGCCATATGCCTGTATTTTTAAATCAATTAATCGCATTCTGTGCTGTTGCAGCCCGCTGAAAAGCTCCACCAAACAGTTCACCAATATTATGGACTGTAATAACTTGACCAGGATGGTTTCTTAGCCATTTTTTTGCCTCCTGTTCATAATATGTGCTTAGAGGGAATATAAATGAAACGTCGAGGGGTTGTAATCGGTGAGAAGTGTGCGGCGGCAAAACAAGTATGTGAACATTGTTTTGTCTTGCCATCTCCACTAACGATAAATTTTTAGCGTGGGTTGCATGTCCGTCTAAAATTAGGAGCACAGGGTCATCAACACTTGGTTTGGCATATTTCAAAAAATGGTTAAACCATATCGGTGCAAAAATATTGGATTGCATCCATCCGGATGGGTGATACTCCACAATGCTCTCCGGTGGAAGTCCTATTTCAAATAATGGATTTCTTCGTACTCGAGGACATATCAATAATGGTGGTATATACGATCCCAAGGCGTTGAAACAGATTTCAGCAGTCACGAAAACTCCTCTCTCACCTGATGCAAGAACCCCTACTTGTTTCTTTCCCTTTAGAGAAAAAACTTTCGATGGCTTACTAGGCACTGTAGATATGCCAGTTTCATCGCAGTTATAAATACGACTCGGTGTAAACCTATGCTTGTCCGTCAATTCTCCAAGTAATTTGAAAAACTTTGACACATTGGGCTTATTGAAAGCTGCTGCTCTCGCTGCTGAGGTGTTTCCGTGTAAACGTAGGACAATATTTTGATTTCGTTTTAAAAATCCATAGACCCAATCGGAGACCGCTAGGCCTCTTTCAGCATTAAAATTGTTGGGAATTCTATTTTTTGTGCATATTCAAATGCTAATGCTCTCAGATCTCTTCTAGTCAAACCAAAGAGTTTACTTTCCATTAAAAGTATATAATTGGCCAATTCATGCTCTTGCTCTATATTAAAAATGGGCCTATAATGACCTAAGAACTTTTTTGATGCATTAACTGCTGTTTTTTCCGATTTAACTCGTCTGTGAAGCGTGCCAACAGGGACATTATATTTTTCAGCAGCTTTCTCATATCCACATATTCCATTTCTAATGTCATTTATGGCATTTGCCATCGATTGTTCTGTCCAAGAATGCTGTTTAGATGTCCTCTTATACTCACGAACCATACTGTAAAGAAATTCACAATGAATAAAATCGCAAAGTGGAAAATTTTCCACTTTACCCCAGCTAATGATTTCCACTATGCCCTATGTTTACAGTAATTATAAAATCCAATGTACGAAAAGTTATTGTACTGATATTAAAGATTGTGTACGCTGACTGTTTACAAATATGTTGCATTATTTACTAAACGTTAAAAAGTCTGTTTACAATTACAAGCAGTAAAATAAATGGCTTATTTCTTACCTTGTGATATTACAATTTGCAAATGAGGAATTTATTTCACTTTATCAACTAAACACGTGCACTAATACAGACAACTGAATACTTCCCAAGTAGCAAACTAGTGAAATTGAGCCAAGTTATAACATATAAACCTAGATGCCGCCAGTTATTCTAAAAATAAAATTTAAATTCCACTATGCCCCGTATTCCACTATGCCCCACTTTCCACTATATTGCACATTAAAAATAAAAGATAAATTTTAAGAAAAATGAACAGGACCGTCTTTATAATTCAATTTACGAATTTTGATTGGTTAAGTAAATTATCCCTTCTAAGTTAGGGATGAGAAGTTATAAATACAGGTGCTCCATTAGGAAGGAGACCGAGCTAGTAGCGTAGTGGTGACACAACCTGCTTAGCATGCGGTAGGTAATGGGTTCGATTCCCGTTACCGTCTACTCTGGTTGAGGTTTTTTTCAGGGGGTTTTCCACCATGTGCGGCTACTTTGGCGAATACTGGGGTAGTACCTTCCCCCTCAGAACCCTAACTTCGTTACTTCCGATCTTATCCTGACCACACCCATCCTCAATCCCCCCCATGCATTTATACGTAATGTATGTATGTATGCTGTGAATTCATGATTGTGGCTAAAGAAGTTTGGAAAGCCCAAGCAGCCCGCCCAGCCCTTGGGGAGGGAATGAAACACCTAGCCTTTTCATTTTTTTTTAGGAAGGAGAGAGTTTTGAATTCAGCTGCCTAAAAATACAGTCGCAGCTTATGTAAATTTTCAATGTCCAAGTAGTGACATTGAAAACCAAGTGCGGCGATTTTGTAAAATAATGACAAATTAAAAAAATGTGGTATTAATATAAAGTTACAAGGCCATTTAATTTACGAAGAAGTAAAAGTGTTAAAATAGTCAGATAAAAACAGCTGACTTGTAGGTTGTAATTTGGAATGGTTTGACATTGGTTAAATTAAGGTTCAACAACAGTTAGTTGTAAATGGAAGGCTTAAAGATTGTTAACCCTACACTGCGCAATTTTTTCTATTACTTAGAAAAAAATATTTTGTTACAGAAAATATTCTTTAGAAGTCTAGAAAAATATTTAAAAAATTCCAAAACATATATTTTTCTCAAACATCAAAAAAATATAGTTGTCTTAAATTTAAGACAAAGCGATTTATTAATACATTGTTACATATTTTAAGATATTAGGTTTTTAGTTAGTATGAAATTGCACAAAACAGTTGTTGTTCTTATTTAAACATAAGTACACTCCACATTTGTTGCACTTTATTTGAGAACAATATTTATACGTAGGAAATTCGCGTCGTTGCCTTTCTTTAGTATAAATAGGCCAATGGGATTGGCCATCCATGCTTATGCCCTTGGTGGAATGTAGGAAGTTGTTGCGGAGCGTTTCCTTTTCTGGGTAATTTTCGTTTCTACATCTGAGGGTCCCCTTTCTTTGATAGGCACTCATTACCAACCTTGCAAAGACAGTCGGCAACTTCTGCCCTAAATTCTGCTAATTTTAGAATTTTATTTTCGTTCCTTTGAGCTGCGACTCTCTTGTAGAGCAGCCAAGCATTTACCAAAGTAAGTTCTACTAAATGATAAAATACTCTCAGGTACCATTTTTTACTACGCATAATAATCTTGTGGCGACCAATAAGGCTTTCAAGAAGGTCTACGCCACCCATGTGCATGTACTCTAAAACTAGATGAAGGCATTGGACATCCACAGTTTTCTTTTCTTTTTTGTCGAAACGTTTAACTGTTTTCTTTGGAAGTTCTCCCATAAAGGTGGACAGCAAGAAAACATTCTTATTATCTTTCCATGCCACATATGTTACATCGACGCCATCAAAACTAGAAACATACTCGTAAGAAGTACCCCGGTCTTTCTTTTTCATTACATCATCGGTAGGCAATTTGCAATTAGGAAGGCGATTTTTCCTTACTGTTCCCAATGCAAATATACCATTGTTTGCCAAAAATGACATAAGTGGTAGAGAAGTAAAGTAGTTGTCAAAGTAGACCACATGATTTAGATTATGTGGAACTACTCTGCACAAACGTACGACAGTATTTGAAGCTGCTCCCAAATCTGGTTCATCTGGTAATCTGAACTTTGCTTGATTTTCACAACCGGTGTACATGAACAGTTTATAGCCCCATTTATGTGGCTTTGCAGGCATGTACTGCTTCAAGTGGTGCCTGGCCTTGGTTGCACACAGCTGCTCGTCGACTGATAATTTTTGCTCTAATGGTACACTCTGGAAAACATGTACAAATTGTCATTAAAATGAAGCACTGTTCAAATAGATTCAAAGTGTTTTTGGCTCATTGTTCCTTTTATCTTTGAAAATCACAATCGACTACTCCAAAAGACCTTATATTAGGCATATGTACGATGGACATATATATATATATATATATATATATATATATATATATATATATATATATATATATATATATATATATATATATTATATTTTAGATCACCTTAACCAAATTCATGACAACATTAAATTTACAATGGAAATTGAAATAAATAACTCTCTCCCATTTGAGATACACTTATAACAAGACTTGATAATGGCAAATTTTCACATAGTGTTTACCGGAAACCTACCCATACAAACAGATACCTAAATTCTCTTTCACATCATCACCCCAGTCATTTACATAGCGTTATGAACTCTTTAATATTCCGTTCTTATCATCAGATCAAAATTCTAGAAATGACGAAATGAATACTATTCATAATATTTTAATTCAAAATAATTACAGCCAGAACGAAATAATCAAAATTGTCAATAAAATGAGAAAACCTAAAAACCATTCCAACTCATTAGATACTGAACATAAAATTCCAGTAATTTTACCATATATAAAAGGAATCACTGATAAAATCGCTAAAAAATTTCCCAAACATGAATTTAGACCCGTTTTTAAACCTTACCTTACCTTACACCAACTTTTGAAGAATCCGAAAGACAAAATTTATAATGAAAATCAAGGAGTATACGAAATACCTTGCAACGGGTGCACAAGAAGTTATATTGGACAAACAAATCGAAAATTACATGTGAGAGCTAATGAACACAAAGTGGCCATCAAACAACAAAATCCTTCGTCATCTTTGGCTAATCATTATTTAGATACTGGACACGAAATTAACACAAACAATATTCGATTACTTGCTCCTTTATATAATTTACACCAGCGGATTACTAGAGAAGCCATTGAAATTGAGAAGAGGCCTAATGCCCTTAACAAACGTGATGATAGTTCTAGGATACCGCATATTTGGAAGAACCTTATTAAACAAAATTCAAAATTACCAATAACTCAAAATCTTCCCAACATCTCGGCCAATATTACATCTACATCACCTCTAAATCCTGATACTCAAGATTCTGTTAACATTCCGGCATCTAATACAATTCCAAATTCAACGTCATACCTTGGATCTGCAAATCGAAGCAAAACTCGTTCATCAAAATTATTATAATTAATCAGTTAGCTTGTTTCATATTTCATTACTAAATATCATTCTTGACAAAGGGGCCATAGTAAGTCCCCGAAACGTTGAATATTGTATATTTTCACGTTAATAAACACAAGTTGTTCCGAATAATGTCTTTATTGAATAATACTACTTGTGGAAACTTAAGTAATAACGTATATATATATATATATATATATATATATATATATATATATATATATATATATATATATATACATATGCCTAAATACTTTTGCAACTCTGATATTGTGAGATTTGTTGTCTTATTTGGATCCTTTTGAATCATGTAGATATTCGATTCGTCAACTATTTTTTGTAATAATTTATCATCAAAAAATATTTAAAAAACGCAAATGGGGTAGCTAAATCCATGAAACTACCACCAAGAATCTCACTTCCTTTGAAAGTTGTAGCATCTTCATCCAAAACTAAATTTTTTTTTCTCCACATAATTTGAGATAGTCTTTTCTTAGTATTATCACAGATATACACACATATGTGTGTATATCTGTGCTATTATTGTCTGCAACTGATTGAATATTGCTGGGTCCGGCTTTGTTATGAATCTCAGATTCAGTATTATTTATTTCAGTATTTTTCTCAATGTCATTATTTTTCGCGGTCTCTCCGTTAGTGTCTGTTGGTTGATTTTCCAAGCCATACCAAAGATAAAGCGCAATGTCTCAAATTTAATACAACTAAGTTTATGACCAATTCTGTAAACCAATATAAAAAATAAGTAAAGAAATAGTGCACCTATATAATAATCTTACCTTTATAAAGTAAATTCAAATGTTTTACACAGATGTTTGCAATAAAAATCACTCAAACATGTACGGTTATATCCGCTCTGCAAGTACAACTATGAAAACTACAATTCTAGAAATTTGATAAAGCGTAGACGTAAACTAAATTGTCCTTGATGGATATTGAGCTTTATGTACCATATACCATAAAGACAATGTTTGTGAACCTAAATAATGTTTGTAAGCGATTTAAAGTGAAAACAATGTAAAGAACCAGCGTCCTTTACGTATGCTTTTTAGAATAAATTATGTGCGGACCATCCTGTATGTAAGATTTCAAAAGTTTACGCGATATTGCACAACGAATAATTTATTCATCACCGCTGACGTGTATTTCTAAGAAACCGTAAGTTTTTGCACGTCAGAACGATTTTAACCAATCGCATAACGGCATCCCCCGCACGGTAGCCGCGAAGCCGCCCACAGATGCACCTTTATAAACCCGCGACGCGCGTGAAAAGAAGACGAATCGCAGTAGATTCGAGTCAAGCCGTTCCAGAAACCAGTAGCCGCAGCCGCCCCGTTCGCTTCGTGTAAGCACCGACCTGTTATTCACAGACGAAGAGTCCTTCGCGATCTGCCGATAACGCGCACCACGACGCACCGGGCAACCTAAAGTTTAATCCTGTACTGCTATTGATAGACACGTAAGTTGTAAAGTTATACACTCTGACAATTTACAATCAAACACTACAGACCGTAAATAACTCCGGACTGAGTCTCCAGGAGTTATACCAAGTACACCTAGAGTCACGCAGGGTAGATCCCGTCGTCACTCGCCCATACAAAGTACACTAAAACCTAGAGTATCACGCAGGGGTAGCCCCCGACGTAACTCGCAAAGACTTGAGGGTGAAGGGTTGTTACAGGGCTGTAAAGACCTACGACCTTTCTCTTAGTATATCCAGTAAAGACAGGCCGTCGCCTACGTCTTCTGAGCATTACTGAAATCCCGCTCGAAACTCATACATACACTACCTACAGACAAACACCATAACCGTACACGGTGTCTTTGATCGCAGGAGAGTACACCCGAAACCTGTAGTATAAATTTGTAGTCCACCTAACCATCGTAAACACCTGGTGCGAGAACGTTTGTAAATAAATTAGAGAGTACGTAGATTATTCTATCTTTACGTAAACCTATTAGAGTAGTTTTAATATTAAGTATTTTGTTCCCTTGATTACTTATAAATAATTAAACCTAGTATAGAGATCAGTAATTAATTTAGTTAGATAAATACACAACGACTCGAGTTCATTGCGTTGGCGCCCCGACCAACAACGGTATCAAGGATAACGCTCTCGCTACTGTACATACAGGACCGTAACCTAAATTTTACCTCTTAGGTAAGGAATAGATTAAAAAGACTATCTCTGTTCACAGAAGCGACTACGCACACAGTGATCGGCCGCCAACCAGGAGAACGAGCCGCCAGGACCAGGAACAAGAAGTCCCAATACATTTGTTAATTACTTTTTGTTTATTGTTGTTATTTTATTTAATATACATTTTAAAACGCTTTAAGGTATTTATTTAAGGTGACAGTGTTAAGCCCATCCAGTACTTACTACGAACCACACCCCGTTTATAAAATAAACACGATTGAGCAAAGCCGAGGCAAAATAAAACCGCGTTGGGTTACCAAACCAGAAGGGCGCAATATAAATATAGCACCTAAAAGTAGGTGAGCATTACAACAAAAGTGTTGTTTTAAATTTGATACAGTGCGCAGTGTAGGATTAATGACAATATCGATTAAAAATTAACATTACATTAGATGGCAATTGGTTTAAATAATTACATCTTAAATTGGGATTGTAAATGTAATTGATGTCATTTTAAAATTATGACCTAGTGATATAAACAATGTAACAGTTGATGACAACTCTGGCAAGTTGTATCGAATAATTGAATAAATAAACTCTAATTTGGTCTGTCAAGAGACCAATGAAGAATTGGTAATAGAAGAATGGAAATGCAAGTTATTGGTAGGTATATATCGTAGTGGAGGACTTAAAGCATAAGAAGTGATTATTAATAATGGACTAGATATATTCATCAATAAAAGGTATCCATATTGTATTCTATATTTATATTGTGTGAAGGATTCAAAGGTTGCGTCCTGAAAAAGTAATTATAATTTTCTGCTTTTATTAATTAAGTAAACCAAATAGGTAAGCTACAAAACCCGAAGCAGAACTCGGCCATTGAATCTACTTGTATGTATAGGTATTTTGTTTTAATAGCTGTATTTAGGAAACGAAGGCCTGATATTTTAATTTCAATATTTATTTGTGAAGATAAAATAAATGTGTGATTGTATTTACTATCTATTGAATTTATGTGTATGTACAAATATTGGAAGTTACTATCCCAATTAGTGTAAATATTTAGGAGGTATTTCTCCGAGACCATAAGAAGAAAATTGAAGAAATAAATCAATCGTAATAGAATTTTTGAGTTTTTCATTAAAACTAAATTGTCGACAATACAGATTGATTGTAATATACAAAGTGTTTGATTTTAAACCAATGTTAAGTAACCAAGATCAGATATTCACTTATTATATTGCAGTAAATGATAGCCTCAGTAATTTTATTTAATTTCGGATTACTTGAACAGTAACATTTTATTTGCATTAGGTATAAGTTTACGTTTTTGAATATTAATAAGATTACATGTAAACCAAATAAGTTACAAAATTGTATCAAGTTAGATTGTTTCATAGTTGAATTAAACTCACTACTTCCCAGTCATAATCAAAACTAAGTGAACCATTGTTGATAAATTTTACTATTTGTATTGAGGGAGGATTAGAACCAAATAGTTGTCATCTAATAACGAGCTAGTCGAGGCATGTAATTAATACAATTATTCATTGAATATTTGCATACTGATCATTTATTCAAATTGTTTTTGAGGCGAACCATCACAAGGAAGTTATACCACAACGGTTAACTTATACTTAACAAAATTTGTCTATCATAGTGGGGTAAGTTGCTTAATAAGTTATCATCCATCGTTGGGCACAATAGAGTTACAATACAATTTGGCACCGAATGTGGGACTAGGGTATTCGTATTGTAACATTACAAACTGTTTAATCGATATCCGATTTAATAGTATCGATCTCATATTCTCTGTAGTTGCTGTATTAAAAATTTACATTTAAAGGTTTAAAATGACATAGTACCACCTAAGGGATTTCGACGGTTTTCCTGTTGGTTTCAAAATTGCCTACTTAAAGGTACCTCTGTTGCGTCCACTAAATTGCCACTACAGGGGAGCACATGTACTAAATAATAACTTCAAATAAGGGACTTTATTTCTACAATATCAAATTTGAATACAATTTGGTCACAATGTAATTTGATAACAAGAATTTATGAAAACGTTCTTCAATTGTGGTTTTGTGAATTGCCATTTTGGTGAAAAGTGAAGCATTCTCAGAAAATTCTCTTTTTCGAGTATAAAGTATTTCTATATCTTGTAATGTACTTATAATAGTCTAATCGCTATTTTGTGGAGGATATATAAGAATCTTGCTTTCACTAATTTCTTTCAGTGTCCAGATATTGTAAATAACTAAATCGCTATTCTCAAGAATGACAATTAACCATATTCGTTAATAGATCACGTAGAGCTCGCCTGTAATCTATAGAGGTAAGGCAACGTTATATGATCAAGCTGCAATTACCTACCCTATCTTATTGTAGCTCCCCAAGTTGAGTTCCTCGATTAGGCTTCCTTAATTTGAGTTCCTCGATTTGGGCTTCTCGTTGTGCTTATGTTTTTTAGTTCGTCCGTTCTTCCTACTATTGTCTGGAATTAACCTTATGCTGTACGGAAGATAGATATTTCTCCTCCCTAACCGTTTTACATTGCTAGTTTTACAGTAATGATGAATCTGGCTGTACATTCGCTAATAGTGACGATTCGAAACCCTTCTAAACCTGTACTCGTCTAGGTCTGTACTAACCAGGACAAAGCTGATTAACGGCAGGGTTAATTGTCATTCTTGAGAATAGCGATTTAATTATTTACAATATCTAAAGTATTCGTCAAACCAGGTCAGAATACTTCATTATAACATGTGTTAATCATTTTTTTCTCTGAGTTTACATTTATTCAAACAATTATAATTTAGGTCTAATAATTTTTTTCTTTTTTTATAGTTATTCACCCTCATCGCTTGCTGCAACAGGATTCATTTCTACATAGACCGACGACACAGCTGAATGCTGAATGTGGAGAATAATCTAATGGCAGCCATCTGATAATTCACTACAGGAACATTTCTTTATTTTTTCCATAGCAATAATTAATACATTAGTATGATTATATTAATATAATAGGAGTAATTATTTGTTCTTTTTGTAAATCACCTGTACAATCTGTTCATAAAGCAAATAAATACATTAACATATCATATTCTTTTTTTTTTCTATTGTGCTTAGTGTGACCGTTAAAAATCTGGGTGTGGTGACGAGTCCTTTGCGCATGTTCAACGGAACATCTCACCCCTCCAAATGACCGCTTACGTCCCTCATTGGATACCGAATGTGTCATTCCTCATGCTAGTAGGTGAAATACCCATCCTCGCATCTCATTGGCTTGACGTCACCAATAACCTTCGGGGGCGGAGCTTAGTTGCTCATCATTGGTCTGACGCCGGAGGGAGGCGGGCTTAAGTGCTCGTCACGTCACTGATTGGTGTGACCCCGACCTTGAAAATGAGGTGGCGTGTGCCCCAGAATTGTCTAAATCTACCTACTTGCGAAGAGAATTTGTATACTGAAGCAGAAGAGGAGTCTGAAGAAAATATTCGTTCTGTATACGAAAATTCAGCGAATAAAGTTATCGCGGGGTGAGCTAAGAATTACAGGTGTGAGTGTGCAAATAAATATTAATCGTTACTTATAAAGTTGTGATCATTTTACTTTACTATGTACCATTACTTATGATTGTTTTTTAAATTAAAATACGTAAGGATCATGTTTTGTTTTTGCGTTTTACATTTCATACTTAATAGTTACATTTTGTAACCGATGGGCAATGGTGTCTTGTCGGTCGTCGGCCAAGATGTAGTATTTCTAATGACCGACAAATATTGCTTGCGAACGATAACTATAGTAAAATACGGTTTGTTGAAAATAATATTTTTTATAAATTATAGATACAATACCGGCAATAATTTTGTGTAAAGGTATAACCTTGCAGGTATCAATTTTCGCTTCGTGGTTATCCACAAGTCTCCTTTGTTCATTTTAATTATCTAAGTTTACATCAAACTATCGCCATAGGCTATACCCACGGCCACCAACCGGTACTGTCACACTACGTATCTCATAATGCCCACTTATCATCACACATGTAAGTCTTCTGGATGGTAGAGTGCAGAGAGAGTAAAATTACCTTTAAAATGTATGTAAAATGGAAAATATAAAATCTATTATCAAGTACTATTTCAAATACAAAATGTAAAAATGTTTATATGCAGTCACTTAAAAAACGTATTTTAAATAAGATTTCAAATTCAAAATTGTTTTAAAAGTTTATTAATATTATAAAATTAAAATGGAGCACGGTTAGCCTTAACTATTAATAATTTTAGAAAGTTTTGTCTCTCAAACACCTTATCGGTCTTATTATCATTTCAAGTATCAGCGGCGCTATAATAAAACTGCTTTTTACTTTAGCTCACAATATTCAATTTACTTTTTATTCCTACTCGGTTGTGTGTGGTTAGTAAACGCCACTAAGGCCGAGTGCAAAATGAGACGCAACTTGGTGAGGTGACGCAGCGTGAGTCACGGCGAGCGAGTCATGGGAGAAATCTACTAACGCGGTTACCGCACCAATACGATAGCAGTTTTCACTTCGCAGTAGGCCACGCCACAACACTAAAAAATGGCAGCCCCTACTGCATTTACGATTGACTTTAGTTCTAAATCAGATTCAGAAGACGAGTTCGAGTCAGAAATGGTATCTTGTATGTCTCAGAGGGCTAGTGAAAGGTCAGGGAGAAGTTTGTACATGAAAAGAAGGAAAACTCATAGAGAAATTGCCTTAACTAAAGAATTTCGTGACGGATAGTTCACTAATTATTTTCGGCTAAACCGTGATCAATTTAAAGAAGTGCATGAGCTCGTCAAGGAAGAAATTGGCGCAGAAGGATTCAACGCTACAAGTCTGAAGAGAAACTACCTGTATTTATAAGGTAAGTCATTTTATTAATTTGCATTAGTGACCTTTATTAACAATTATATTTGTGTGAAATTTTTAATATAGATAATCAGATTAACTGGACTGGCTGTAGATTTTTCTTTTTCCTCGGGGCCATCAGAACGAATTGTCCGAATACGAATAGGCTGTGGTTGAATTGCTGCTTGCAGGACCAGGGTATACAGACTGGTAGTAAGGCTGTTGCTGGGCAGTAATATGGCATCTACGCCTGAAACTGCGTTGAACACACGATTTCTAACAGTATGCTTATATGAGAGTGGCATTCTTCTGCTAGATTGGTACATTGACATAAAGAAATGAAATAGGGGATTATTTTGTGTAGGTTTTAATTCCTGTAACATATTTTTTCTCTCTTCCGTTCTTTCTTTAGGTCTCTCCTCAGGTTTCGCACACCTTGCTTCATTACATTACCTTTCTTAAATCTTTTAGCTGATTTCGATGTTTCAACTGACCTCGAAGGGAACGTTTCGGGTAGTTTTTGTGGTTGGGCTCATCCTCTACGCTTTCATCTTGCTGCTGTATGTCTACTTCTTCTCTCTTCTCATCGTCTAGCTCTGCAGATGTTGCACGTTCTTCAAAATATTCGATTAGGTTTTCATTTTCGCCATCTTCTCGGAGGTTTGCTTCTCTCTTATTGGCCGTCTAAGGCTGCAGGAAACCCATGTGTGTCGGAATCCATTCTTCGATGGCCACTTTCCAGTTTTTAGTTTTGTACTCATATAGTCTACATGAGTTGCATCGTACAAGACTTGTCGAATCCGCACGGCCTCAATCAATTTTTTTGCATGTTTTTAAAAACACTCACCGTGATTTTAGAACGCGCCACACCTTAGTTATCTTTTGGATCTCTACGATGGATTTTCACTATTTCAGTACAAATGTCTTTTATCTCCAGTTTTTCAGCTTATTTATGCTTGTTCAATATACATATTGATATATACTGAGAGGTATTTTTATACCTAAATCTCTAACACATGAAATTAGTCGATTGTTGAAGCTTCCTTTCGCCTTCAAATCTCAACGACTGATCATTCCTTACTTTCGCTGCATTTCTTTTACACCGTTATGCTAAATCAGCGAGTTATCATTTATAAAAGTAATTTTATATGAGATATAACACATAAGATTCTTCTTTTTACTGTTTAATTTAATTAATAATAAGAAAATAGTTACTCTTTGAAGAGTTTGCGTGTTTTGTTTTTATTTAGAATGCGGTAGTTCACTAACATTCTCCCACCTTGGGGTTACATCACAAAAACATAAGTAACATTAGTAACAAAATAAGTAACTTAACACAAGAATAATTATAAATCTATTACGTAAGATTTCTTAATAGTACGACCACTATGCGACAATAACAGTAACATCAGTAAAGTTAGTTTCACTAGAATCTATTTCTGTGACGTCATTAGGGTTATCAGTCACGTCATTACTCAGTTGAATCGTCAACACGCAAGGATATCTCTAAGTCACATAATCTTTGTGCTGGTTTTACTGGCTCTCTTGTACAAGCCCAAACTTTAACGGTTCTGACAATATGATTTTTATCAAGATACAATTCAACTGCTCGACCCAATTTCCTATCAATACGTTTCTTGTCTGTCATAACCCATACTACAGAACCTATCTCTAAGGTATTAGCGTCTGTGTTGGAGTGTTTAAACATTAGTGCTCGCAAATAGTCCTTCCTAAATCTTTTCTTCAATTGTCTTCGGATATCAGCAATATGTTTAACTCTTAAGTCAAGACTAACCCTTCTATATCCTAGCCAGAAACGGTAGTGTGGAATTGTTCTTGTAGAAATATTGCCAGCGTCAAAAGCCTATGTTCATTCAGTTCATCGGATACATGTGTGAGAGGTCTGTCTCCATTTCGTTTAAGATTACCTTTAAGAGATTCTTCATAGCTGCCGTCGGTACGTTGAAAATCTACTTAATTTTCGTTCCACTTTCCACAGTTGTGAAATTTATCAGAGTTCGCACTCCTATGAAATTAGAACCATTGTCACTATATGTTTTAGTCATTTTTGTCATTGTCATTTTTTCTCGTATGGTGTAGACGACACAGATGACAAGAACAATATAAACTTTAGACACACTTTCTAAAAATAAGGGACCAGCTAGATCACATCCACATACCTGGAACGCTTTCCCTAAATTCAGTCTATTGTGTGGTAAGCCAATTGTTGATGTATCAATAGGCTTAATTTTGTGTGAGCGACAACGTAAACGTTTGTTTATAACATTGCGAGCTAAACGTCTACCTCTAACTATACAACATGTTTCTCGTAGTTCTCCTAAAACTGTATTGCTGGAGCATGATACATTTCACAATGTTTCTTGGTTATTATTGATTTCACTAATTTACGGCGCCTGAAAGAAGATGTAAATTCATCTGACAAAATCCTGCTCAACCCTTCATCATCTGTACTGACTTTGAAATTGAGGTCATTAGGTGGTAGAAACGCTGAATCCCTTTTAACAATATCAGTTCAGCACTCTTGTTTTCGTCGATACTTCATTCATTGTTGTGCTTCGAACTCTTCTTACGAATTTTACAAAAAAAAAACGATAAATCCAACAATACGAATCTTATTGTTGAACCATGGTGTGCGAACATGTCATATTCATTGTCTATATTAATCAAAGTAATAATTTGTTGTTCAGTGAAAGTTTCTTCCATTGGTTCATTCTTCTCAACAGCCCATTCAGACGGGGATATACGTAGCCAGACTGGTCTCTCCCACCATTTCATCTTAGCCAAATATGTAAGAAACATCCGCAGGATTCCTAGTATCTTCAATGTATCGCATTTGGTCACTTCCTGTTGACTCTATTATCTCTTTTATTTTGTTTCATACAAAAATCTTCTATCTACCTTGATAAATCCAATACAGTGACCATTGAATCTCTCCAATATGTAACGTTAGCAATTTCGAGATTTTTACTTATATTCCATCCTAATTTGGCTGCTAGTGCCTCAATAGGTTCCAGTCAAGGTATTTTTCGAGATCTCAGTGCAACAACTCTGGATTTACTTACGAGGATACATAGGTTGTGTGGATTAGTTCATATCCTAGGAATACGTATATACCAAAGCCTAGTTTACTTGCACTGCAAAAACATGAATTTGAATATGAATTACGCCTTTTTCTTTCAAACATCTGGGTATTTGCATAATATCAATAAAATCTAACTCATTAAACCACTTGTTAACTCGGCGCTATAAATTAATAGGCACTGCATCAGTCCAAGCTAACATCAGCTTAAAACATTATTGGAGAACGAGTTTTTAATATAATATATGTGCTGATAATAATCTTAGTACATGACTTACTTAAGTTAAATGTAGGTTCACAGCAAGTGATTGCATCGAACAGTGGGATTCACTTAATTCCTAAGACTTGTTTTTCTCCTGCATCTCCAGTCACAGTCCATTCTCGAATGTCAAACCCTGCTTGAGCCATAAGTGGAAGACATTTTTTATTGTATCCAGTGATGATATGCAGTCGTCACTGTAAAAAGAATTATTTAATTTGACACCTACTGCGCAGTCAAAAACAATGGAGCAATGTCTAAATGTGTTTTTTTCATTCTTAGGAGCAACGGTAAAATTACAGCAAGCATATTAATTTCGGTTTGTAAGCATTGATTCAAAAAAATTGAGTTTATACCTTTGCACGACGCACCGAAAACTGAACGTATTCGTGTAGTCTTTATTTTCTCTTGTAACAGTTCCATGTCCAAGAAATTGTCCAGTGACTTTCTTCGACTTTACTTGTTCGATGGTTCCTTTAACTTCCCATTCTTGGAAAACGGCTGCCCTTTTATCCAAGGTAGGATTAGGATGTATCTACCGTTGTAAAACTGACAGATAGATTTACCATACATTTTGTACAATTTTGTGCCTGATTGTTCAATGCCCGTAACACACCATCCTAGTTTAGCGTTAGAAGCTAGTAAAGTTCCAACTGACGAACACCTGTTACTATTTGGGCAATAGCGTCAGATCCGAGAATAATTTCTATAGGTCTGTATTTTTCGTCATTAGTGATTATAACTCCATCTTGTAATCCTTCCTTAAGATAACTGTAATCAAGAATAGAATAAACAATTTCTACTCTCCCTAATTCCGCTGTTGTTCACAACAATAGTAGAACCTCGTGGTGTTTTAAGTCAGCTAGATGGAGTAGTTTATGAGACTTCTTTGCAACTTTTCCGTGGCGTGAACATTGTTTTAAGTCGTCCTCTTCTTCAGACATTGCTCTTTCAGTATCTGAAGTCATCCTCATGGGCATGGAGTAATACATTCCCAAAAATCAGAATCGTATAGGTCATTCACGTTCCCAAACCTGGTTCAATAAGGCCTGTGCTGATGCAATATCTTTGAAAAACGAATCTTATATTAAATGAAAATCTAATAATGTGGTCGAGGGTCATGCATAATACGTTGGTACTCGAAATATCTGCAAAAATATCATAACTAAAGCTAAAAAATTGTTTGAACAACGAAAATGCAATAAACTAGCTACATCTCTGTTGGGCAGCCGTAAATTTTGGTCTTTAACTAAAACCATTAGTAAAAACTTTGGTACATCTTCATTTTCCTGCGTGAGATCTTTTAACGGATCTGTAGTTGCTGATTCTGTAGACAAAGCCAATGTTTTTGTGGATTTATTTGCATCCAAACTCGTGTCTCAATGATTCTGGAAAAGATGTTCCCCTAGTCAACTCTTCTTCATACACTATGAAACCGATTCATTTTCGGTACAAGCTCTTGGAATCGATTATCAATGGGCTTGATCTCAGTAAGACGACTAGCCCAGACGGTATCCCAGCTATTGTCTTAACGAAATGTTGCCCGAACTGCTACCAGTCCTATATGAGCTCTACTCGATCTCTATGTCTTCTGGGGAATTTCCTTCGTCATGGAAGTTAGCAAATGTTCAACCTATCCCCAAAAAAAGGCAATAAGACCTATCCCTCGAACTACCGACCAATTGCCATCAGTTCCATTTTGACTAAAATCACGGAAAAAGCCATCAATCAGCAATTGCCTTCGTTCCTTGAAACTAACAAACTCCTTAGTGACCACCAATATGGATTTAGGCAGAGTCATTTAACAAGTTTGGAATAATACATTAGAACAATCCGGTGTAACAGTTGTAGTCGCTTTAGATATCTCAAAGGCATTTGACCAAGTTTGGCATAAGTGTTTACTTGCCAAACTCACCTCATTTGGATTAATGATACACTCATCGACTGAGTTTCTAGTTTCCTTGATAAAAGACGAACATGTGTCATAGTGGATGGCTGTTTTTGAAAAGAAGTTAGAATTAACGCGGGCGTGCCACAGAGATCAGTTATAGCGCCTACACTTTTCTTGCTATACATAAATGACCTTATTCAACAACTAATCCGATCAATTGCTTTGCTGACAACAGCACTCTTCATTGAAATTCATCTTAGTCTACTCATAACGGTAATCTATATCTCAAAACATTAAAGCTGAAATGGCATATTCAATCAACAAAGTGATTCAATGTATTCTCGAATGGGAAGCAATAATCTAGTTAAATTTAATGCTAACAAAACTCAGTATTGCCTTGTATCCGCCAGAAAAGACCCTTGATTTCCTGTTGTAAGTATGAACGGCTCAGATCTTAAGTTTTTATACTCTATTACTCTGTTGGGAATGACTGTATCTTTAGATGTATCATGGGTTTACCATCTTCTGTCAGCTACCGAAACAGCTGCTCGTAAAATAGGCTTTTTGTACCGATCTAAGCAGTACTTTACCTCCCGACAACTCTTTCTGCTGTATAAGGCACAAATTCGACCTCATCTAGAATATAATTCTCACCTCTGAGTTGGTGCTCCCCAATACGCTCTCGATATCGCTGATCGTATTCAAAAGAGAGCGATTAGGCTTATAAATGACCCGTCCTTAACTTCTGACATACAGTTCCTTGAGCATAGAAGAATCGTTTCAGTTCTTTCTTTGTATTATCGGTATTACAATGGCTATTGCGCTGCTGAATTACATTCTTTGATACCATCTCGGACTACCTTTGCCAAAAATACTCGGTTGGCTTATTCACATCATCAGTATGTAGTACAAATCTCTACTTGTCGTACCAAACGGGCGCATTCCACATTCTTCTGCACTTCTAAACTGTGGAATGATCTCCCTAGTTCCTGTTTTCCTCTCACTTATGATATGGAAAAATTTAAGGTAGCTGTTCATAGGCATCTCTTGGCAATTCAATGTCCCTCTATCCATCATCCTAAGTGTTCTTAGTGCTTTAGCATGATATGTCAAATTTAGCCTGTTCAGGTATACAATTATTAAAAAAAATAGCGGTTCATATTTTTCCTGTTCTAACACTTGAACCGTAAAACTACTGTCGGTAGTTAGTCGGTAAGGTAAGTTGGTAAACGTCGGGATGAACAACTTGTGCGGTCTTTCCACCAAATAACATATGTTTAAGCTTAAATTCACTTTCTTTGTTGAGCTTCAGTTCCTTACTAAGCCTCGTTGTAATGTAGTTCGTATAAGAGCCGGTGTCAAGTAATATTTTTGCTATTTTGTGACCTACTTTAGTTAACATGGATTGTAAAATAACAGACCTAACCACAATTGCAATTGATAGAAGTTTACACCTCAGGTTTGCCACAAACTCCAATATAATGCCTTTACTTTACACCTTTTACATTCAGGCAAAGTTCGGCATTGGCCTAAATTATGACCCATAAGCAATGAAAACATAATCTTGCTGATTTCATTATTTCCCTTCTTCTCTTAACGCTTATGTTAGCTATGCAATCATAGGTATGATGGTTTTCCTATGTTTAGGTGGTACAAGGACCAGTTTCAGTGATGTTGACCCGTTGTATTCGCTCAAAGGTTTCATTTTCTTTTGCTAAAAACCTAATTAATTTGCAAAGTTTGTTTACTTCGTTTTCGGTAGAGTGCTCTCTCTATTCCAATATCTTAAGGGTTTCTAACGGTAATCATTTTTCAATGAGAGTTACGACATTGCTGCTCTTTCGCTATTAAACCCTAGAGTCCCAATAGTTTTAATTTTACATGCTACTTCGTCGTATAACCTAGAAACTGGAGGTCTTTGTCTAACTAGAGTCATTAGATCCTTATACATAGAGTTCACGTCCGAATCTATTTTCAAGATGTTAAATGGTCTTATCGTAATTGTTTAGTGTGTTAGGGTGTCAATCAATAGTTAGCGGTACCTTCTAATGAAATCCTCAAATACTAAAAACTTAAACTCTTTCTGTACGTCAGACTCATGAATTCTTAGTAGTAACATACTTTTCTAACGTTAATTTTGGTAACTTACGATTATCCGTAGTTATTATAGTGTGTCTACTTGCCATACTGCATTGATTACTTGTCACGCTGTCAGCGTTCCCCGCACATGTTGTCTCCTGCTGTGCTGTGTTGATTTTTTCTTCCATAAAACGACATTCATGCACCTCTCCTCACATCTTTTTTCCTCTTCATCGTTGATTATTTCTTCAAAGATTTGTAGACACAGTAATTTGCTTGTTACGTTGTGCACTTCTTCTTCGTCCTCCAACTGCTTAATTAAAATAGTAACATTACGTCGAATAACGCTCAATTCCTTATTAAGCAGTTCTAAAGTACCGGTCGCCATGTGTAGAGTTTAGTTATCTATAAAAAGGACTTTAAAATGCTCTGTCCTGTTGACTGTTGCCAAAATGTCTAATAAATGTAAAAGAAAACATATCTGCAAAGTACATGTCACATTTTTATTTGTGGAACTTTCTTTCTGACAACTACAGCTCGTTTCGTTTTTATTTAGAATGCGGTAATTCACTGATAAGTACTACTTTTACTTTACATTTTTAGTAGAATACTCTTGTATAAGTTTAATCATTTTTATAAAACACACATGAGTGTTAACTGCAATAATGTTGACATTGGAAAACATTCGATAAAAATAACAATCTATCAACAGAAACTCAAATGACGTGCATCGGTTTTTTCGCTGGATTGCCTATATAACGAAACATGTGTCGAAGCATATGGGTAATTCCACATATTTAATAACAATTACTCGAACTACTGTCGTTTTCGCCGAAGTTTATAATGATGGGACCTCTATCTGCAATATCTAATTCTATTTTCTAAACAAACGAGGCTGAGATTGTTTTGCCTCGCCTGCAAGGGAATGGAGTGAATGTTATGTTATCGTTATGTTACGTAAATTCAAAAACACTTGCTAGCGCAACAGCGCACTACAATGCACAACGCTGATTTTGTTCCGAATGGAACAGATTTTTGTGCTAAGAGGGACAATGAATGCAAATGGAAAATTGGCGATCGTAAAGGCAAAACAGTCAGCAGGTGTCACAGAGCGTTTGGCATCGATGTTACTGCAGAATACGGATTTTCCAACATTTTCTACTAAAAAGTAACCAAATACTTGGTTTAAATTGGCCTGGCATTTTATTCCGTCAATGGCGTACACGCTTTAGAAAATGAACAAGGTTGGGTGATTTAAAGTTACCAAATATAGAAAGTATCGAATTAGGCAGCCATTTTGACTCCTAATGAAGGCGCTAAATTTAAATTCTGATTTTTATCCAGCATAATGCGGTTGTCCGCGAATAACTACCTATTGTGTATCAAAAATTACGTTATGTTGTGTAAATAAGACATAATTATGAAATGTAACTCTAGTTATAATCTGGGAAAAAAAAAAGTAAAACCAATAAGTAACGGTTAACGACAATTCCACAGACTGACAAATAATGTGATGCTCATAGCACATCTAGGTACCAAAAAACAAAGTAGGTAAGTCTTATTATCCTATGAAGCTAAACTCAAGCGCGTTTTCTAAGCAAATCTAGATACTACCCTTGCTCTAGTTGTTGTATTACTAATACCAAACTGAAACGAAAACTAAACTAAGTATACACAGATAAAATTGCAAAAATAATGTAAAGTACGTTCTGCAAATTGGCTACACTCCGTGTTACGCACTGTTTTACAAGTTTTGCGCATCCAGGAAGCCAATTCTCAAGACCGCTTTTTTTGCTCTATGCACTTTTTAGCACTAGATAGACGCAATGGTCCTCGCGACTATAGCGTTACCTATTTCTCTTGTTGGTCTCATCAACAAACTCCTCTACTACCCGCACTGACCTTACGACTAAATTAAGTACCTACGCACAAAAACCTAGCATTACTTGTATTACGAACATACGAATATTGGCGTACCGGTAAACACAAAAACAGGTTTTGAGGAAACAGATGTGAAAAACATTTATTTTTTATTCATTGCAACAATTCTGCTATCCTTATTTGCAGTATATAATAGTACCTTCTGTTTATTTAATTCTCTTAAACTAAAATATATCGTACTATTCGCAAATAACGTTAGTAAAGAGTTCATTATGTTGCGAAAATTTGGTATAAATGGCAAATTTTCGGACCTTAGCCATATTGCCACAACATCTTAAACAAAACAAATCAAACAAATAAAAAGAAACAATTGCATCTATTCTTTTGACGTTTGTATAATCATTAAAATATTGTTCCATTAGTTTGTGTGTTTTTGAATTGTCATTTTATCAATTTTTATATAAAATGAGATTTTCCAAAGTAGAAACGGTCGATATGATCATTATTTACAACGAATCTCAAAGAAATGCTTTGCTGGCGACCCGTTTGTACTGTGAACGATGCCCAGAGAGAAGACAGCCGCGGAAATAATCGTTTGTGAATGCAGCTCAGAACTGTGTGTTATCCCAAGCGCGCAAAGACAAGCCCAAATAAAGAAATTGAGTTTCAAGTTGTGGCATCTCTTATAGAAAATACGCAAATTAGTACCAGAGAGCTAAGTACACACCTAGACCTAAACAGAAATACAGTTCGCAACTTTATTAAAACAAAAAACAAATTGCATCCTTATCATATCGAGCAACATCAAGCTTTAAGTGAAATAGATTTTCAAAATCGTGAATCTTTCTGCCAATAGGTAACTACTAAAGTCAATGAAGAACCCAATTTTCTTAATAACATTCTATTTACGGATGAGGCAACTTTTCACAATAATAGCAATATTAATACACATAACAATCATCGCTATTCAGATACTAATCCACACATCTTAACAGTTGTTAATCACCAGCATTGATGGTCAGTTAATGTGCGAGGTGGTATAATCAATTGTAATGCGGTTGGTTCTTTTTTTTTGATGGGAGTCTTACTGGAGAAGATATTTACAGTTTTTGGAAAGTGATTTACCCGAGCTGTTGGAAAATATCGAGGTTGATAATATTCGTAAGATGTGGTTTCAACTGAATATCGCCCCTCCACACTATGCAATCAACGTTAGGCAATATCTCGATAGAAATTATCCGATGAGGTGGATAGGACGGGTGGTGCAAAACTGGCCAGCCAGATTACCGGATCTTACACCTCTTGATTTCTTCGTTTGGGGCTACGTTATAGAAAAAGTTTACCAACATTCTACCACCACAAGCGAAGATATGAAAAATAGAATTAGCGCTGCATTTCAATAATCCATGTCACCTCTAATGTTGTTGCGAGTGAATCTTTCGTTTACCGAGCGAATTGCAAAGTGTTTAGCTAGGCGTGGTCAGCATTTTGAACATTTAATTTGAATTTATGGCTTTACTCGTTTATGTTTACTTGTTCAACTTATCTTTAGGTGTAGAGAATTATTTTATTGTTTAGTTATGAATTAAGTTTTCCAATTAGCTAAAGAATTTATTTGTCATTCGTATTTTCTTATTTGCTCTGGATTTTGTTTTATTTGTTCTTCTGTATGTCAATGTTTTCAAATAAAGCGTCAATATCTCAAGAAGGGTCCGTCTTATGGGTATGAAACCTGTTAACAATTAGTTTCTACTTTTCACGGGGAATCGAAATGTGATATAATATACAGGGTGTTGCGTTTAAAAAAATTGAGAAAAATTATATTTCGAGTAAGTTGGTCTTTCTGTATAGTTTTACATGTTTTTGAAAAATTTCCCAGTTTGTTTGTTAGTAGACTATTATTAATAGTCGGTGGTATAAACAGATTTACAAAATCGTGGTGACAACGCTCACATCGTCGTTCCAAAGTTAACTCTATTTTGGTACTAAAGTAACGATATCTGCAGAACGGTTAGTGATACAGATACAAATTTCTATACTTTTATTCTAAATGTAACAGTGAATCAAAAATGCAAAAATATACAGGGTGTTCCATTAAAAAAAACACAGGTTTGGGTTGTCATATTTTTGTCAATCACCCTGTATATAACTAAATATTTTTAGAATGTGGGTCCAATGATCGTGTATTACCACACCAAAATTGGTTTTGATATGTCGAATAGTTAAGGAACAATCCTCCGTCCACGCAGTAGACACCCACCCTGTGTACTCTACATTGTCTTTAGTATCAGTGAATTGAAACACTCGTCGCATGCTCTCACGAGAGCATTTATAGGAGTTTCATCGCCAGTGAAACGTGATATGTCTAAATTTTCACTTTGGTTTTCCTAATCTTCAGTCAATACCGCTCAATTTATCGAATCGCAATATTTGACTAGAGGGCAAGTGTCATAATTTGCGTAGTTACTATTATTAATTTTTCCCCCAAATTGTGATAAGCACACTATTCGTAAGGCACATTTAAAACCTCGTGCATCGGGTATCGAAAGGAGACTCCGAACCATTGAAAGGGTGTCTTCGTAATCCGTCACTATGCAATATGTGTATCATTCTGTTATTTAAATATATATGTTGAAGGTCTTATGCTGCTTTCGTGGACATAATAAGGCCCGTCTGGAATGCTTTCCGAACATTTCATGTGAATTTAAACTTGCGACAATTTGCATGAATGTATTAAGAAGCGTTATCGCTGTATCATGTTCCTTAGGATTAGAACTTGGCATGGCTGTATTTTAGGATCGACTTGTTATCAACTCGCACCACTTCTGCATTAACATTAAAAACTATGCCGTTGTTTGATGCTTTTCTCAATTTTGTTTGCTGAAATTTGATACAAAACATCTGCATCAACATCATGGCTCAGTAGAGCCACATTCAAAATTGTGTTCATTTTTCAAAATGATTTTGATTTATAATGTTTCCTTTTAGCCGTAGGCATAATTTAAGAACATCACCTTTATCCAACTCAAAAACCTGTCTTATCGACACTAAGGATATTTCATTAGCAGGCAGTTTGTATTCATAAAGATGGTGACCTCTGGTCAATGAACCAGCAACATTTTTAATTACATGTACTGCATCGGGTATTACAAATAGTCTCTCATTTTCCATGCATGGGTCGGGGTAAGAACTGTTGATTTTACTATGCCTATGGGGTGTATATTCAATAATTTCCAAACGCTTCTATTTTGGGGCCCTATGTCCTATATGAGAGCACAAATTGTCAAGCCAATTTTATGTTACTTGTTGATTAATGTTATTATTCTCTTGGGTATTTCACTGGAACAACAGGCGTTTGCCGTAAACTCATAGGACACTGTTGGTGTCCACCTGCACAATATTCCAGCCAGCATAAATGTAAATGCATGTGTGGCATGGTTGTCATAACTTCCAGATGCACTTTCCATGGTGGGTTGGCCCACTATAGCTCCAAGAGAGTGGTCATATTGCAGTCCTGGTTTAATTACCATCTCGTCAATCAGTAGATTGGCTTCCTTTTCCTCTGTTTGGAAACTTGCAATCTTTAAAAAAATTAACACGTAGGTAACGGTAATGCATAAGGCAGCGCAACCACTACTAACCTTCAGTTGCATTAGATTAAATATGTCATTCGGCAGATCAGCTTCAAATTTCAAGTTCCTAATGCGATGTTGTGTACTCGGATAAGGAAGGTTTTGCTTTTTTAATTCTTCATAGCATTTTTCACCACAGGCTTAGTATAACTTTAAGGCTATTGTTAATATTTTTTCAGACCATTTTGTTCCACGGTGTAATCCTGTATTTAAAAATTTTAATCGATCTTCATTGAAAATTTTATTGAGCCGCCCAGCTTGCTCCTCACAGCGTCTCTTATATACACTACATCTATTGACTGATTTTCTTAAAGAAACTTTTAATTTGTTGATATAAGCATATACATTCCCTTTATGTCCTGATTCTTTGGGCAAGAGTCATCACAAATTCCCAATGACAGATTCTCTAATACCTGACATTTTTATCTAAAAACAGTGTGTTATCACATCAGATATTGGGTTGTACCTATATACTTTTATCAGTACGATGGGAATTTAAATATTCTAGGCCAATGTTAGTTTGATTTTGATTAGATGCATCTTCAGTTCAACCTCCTTCAGTTCCTACTTGTTGATTATGAATAGTTTCAACGGTTGCTAGCCAATCTTAGCACGTAACAAGCTTCGACCATCTTTACGTTTTATTTCAAACTGTTTCTTCGAGAAAAGCACCTATCGATTTGATGGTTCAATTCATTGTACAGAGTAATTAGAAGATATACTTACTTCACAAATCACGGACGTAGCCTTTATATCAGTCCTCCCAAAAATTACACCTTTTTGCATTTTTATCGCCTTAAGAGAAGCATACAAATGTAGTGGACTTAAAACTTTTAGAGATATATTTTACCGCTTGGTAACCCAAATAGTCGAAATCCCTTTTCTGACTTGTTTTTTCATAAGGCACACAACATTCGGACTTTATGAGGTACGAAAAAAGCAAATCTTCAGACTACGAATCACACATTAACCTCGCCAGGAGTGTTTACCGCTACATCATTAATTTATGAATTTAGTTATCCAGTCTGTTTATACTGTCTTATCAAATAAAACACTGAATTAAATAACGATGGTGAACATTCGTAGTGCATTTGACGAGATCGACATACGGTATTGAATAAGCAAATGCAGTAGAAAGAGTAAACCTACAAACGAGAAATTTATTTGTTTATATGCATATGAATTTAATTCTCATTTGACTAATACTACATAACCTCCATATGTTTGTTTATCCTTTGACTGTTTCCTCATTTCCTACATTTACTTCTTTTAATCATCATTTATTACACACTTTAAATCTGTTGTAATTGTTACAAAATAAATCGCAATAAATAAGTAACTGTATTTTGGAATTCTGCAGCTTTAAATGCTGCCATCTCGGAGTATATTTTCTAATAAGAATTTATTATAACGAAAATAATTGTGACTCATGTGTTTCATATTACACCATATGATTGTATGTGATGACGTAGCGGTAAACACTCCTGGCAAGGATAATATCAGTTTAGACAGCCCTAAAAAACTCAGTTGTCATCCATGGCGTAATGATCTAACCTATAACATGGTTGTCATCGGCTATTTCAACTTCTCCCTCTAACACGCGGTCCATACGTATTACGGTACTGTGTTAGTACAGTAATTTTAAATGAGATTTTACGTTTCAGAAGAAAAAACTGATGGGTACTATAAACCCTCAACAAAAGATGAAGAGCATCGTCGTCGTCAAACAAAGTTTACTCGAAATATAGATTTTACAGACGCTACTCAAGTGACTACTACACAATAAAACCAAATTCATCTCAGGCGCGATTAGTTACTTTACTCAAAATAATCTTTCTGTTTTGCAAGCAGAGAATGATTGTGATGCTTTGGTTGCCAATACGGCCATTAATACTTTAAACTCTGGCAAAAATATTAGTAGATACACTATGGCACTTTTGTCACTAGATTTATCACCAGATTTGGAAAAAATCACCAGACAAGTCACTAGATTTTTAGGTTGGTAACATTGCCTGTTTCAAGGTCACCGCAGGCCACGTGGTAGGTTGGTAATCCTGCTGAGTATCTTCAAGGTTACCGCTTCAAGGCCACGTGGTAGGAAAGGTTGGTAACCCTGTCTTTTGAAGGTCAACGCTTCAAGGCACGTGGTAGGAAAGGTTGGTAGCCCTGCTGAGTCTCTTCAAGGACACCGATTCAACGCCACATGGTAGGAAAGGTTTGTAACCCGGATGAGTCTATTCAAGGTCACATTACTTCAAGATCATTCTCGCACGTACCCTTCAAGCTCACATGGTCCGTGCAATATTCCTCAAGGTCAGTAACTAGATTTGAAAAAGTCACTAGATAAGTTACTAGATTGCTTTTCAGGTCACTGTAGCAGATTGTCCACGTCAATTGTAGGTTATCCCACACATTACCTGCATCTATTCCTCAAGGTCATTGTCTACGTACGTGGTTTCCAAGGTCATCACATTGCCTACGTAAGAACTAAAGGCCCTAGTATTTAAAGCCATGGTCACCAATCAATTCTTTGGCTGAGTGTTAATTGGTCACGCCCCTCAGGAAGTTCATTGAGCTCTGTCTCAATCATTGTTGTCTATGCATGTTTCAAGGTCATCAAGCAATTCTTGGAAGTTTACTATGGTCACGCCCCCAGCAAAGTGCCCTCAAGTGGTTCCGTTCCCCAAAACAGGTAGCCGTTTTCCAAAACAGGTAGCCGTTTCCTAAAAACAGGTAGCCGTTTCCTAAAACAGGGGGCCCGTTTCCCAAAAAAGATAGCTGTTTCGTAACACACGCAACCGTTTCCCTATTTCAAGGTCACACCTATGAGAAAAGAACAAAAGCGATTCATTGTTCTGTCATGATTCCTAAAAATAGATTGTTATCCAGCTATCCCAACCATTTCAGGCTCAATTCTAGGAAATCAATTTTCAAGAACAAAGGGGATCCATTGTTTAGGCCGACGCTTCAAAGTATATGCTTACAATTTTCAAGGTCACAAAGACGATCCATTGTTCCGTTATAATTTCTAAAAATAGATTGTTATCTAGATACACCTCAATTCTGAGAAATCAACTTTCAAGAGCAAAGACGATCCATTGTTCAAGACGACGCTTCAAGATCTATGCTTATAATTTTCAAGGTCACACCTCTGACAAAATAATAAAGGCGATTCATTGTTTTGGCTTAGTCATAGCTTCTGAAATTCTGAGAAATCAACTTTCAAGAACAAAGGCGATCCATTGTTCAGACTGATGCTTCAAGGTCATTTAACAAGTAAAATATTTTTTATAAAACTTATAATTTATTAACCGCAATATTCATCTATATCTACAGATAAAAAATCGATTTAAGTAAATATACATATTATCGGAAGTTTGATGTACTTAACATTTTGTAATGCATTTGCTGGATCATATCTATTTTATTTATTGTTTGTTTTTCACATTTAATTTCCTTCAACTGATTTTCGTTTAATGTGGTCCACGCCACATCATCATCTTTCCTAATAGGTATTTTCATCGCTTCATTATAATGTTTACTAGCCATACATTCAGCTTACTTTCAGACATTGTTCGAGACTTATTACAAACCTTAGCAAGCTCTGAGGTATCATTGTTGTCTATGCTAAGCATGCTTCAAGGTCATCAAGCAATTCATGGAAGTTTACTTTGGTCACGCCCCCCAGCAAAGTGCCCTCAAATAGTTCCGTTCCCTAAAATAGGTAGCCATTCTCCAAAACAGGTATCCGTTTCCTTAAACAGGTAGCCGTTTCCTAAAAACAGGTAGCCGTTTCCCAAAACAGATAGCTGTTTCGCAACAGAGGTAGTCGTTCCCCTCCCCCAAGGTCACACCTCTGAGAAAAGGACACAGGCAATTCATTGTTTCGACCGACTTATAAAAGTAGATTGTTATCTATATTCAATTTTGAGAAATCAATTTTCGAAGAACAAAGACGATCCATTGTTTAAGCCGACGCTTCAAAGTCTATACTTACAAATTTCAAGGTCACACCTATTATAAAAGAACAAAGGCGATCCATTGTTCTGGTCGAATTATAGTTTCTAAAAATAGATTGTCATCCTGCTACCCCACCGTTTCAGGTCTGAGAAATCAACTTTCAAGAACACAGGCGATCCATTATTCAAGCTGACGCTTCAAAGGCATATAAGTCGCAGTGTATTGAGATCAGTCGGTTAGTAAGTTGTTAAACATGGAATTAGCAGGGTTAAACCAAAGCACCTATTGCAAACCCTATAAAAATGCATGTGACCTAGAGATATCGAGAAAATATGAAGTTAATAATGTCACAGTAATCAATACGAAGTATGGTGAATGTATAGTGTTAGAAACAGAGGAGTTTAGATGTGTTTTACCTCAGCGCCTTTACGACTATTTTAAAGAAGAGGAAAATCGAATTGAGGAATTGAAAACGATGCTAAATACAAAGGATGTATTCATGAGTAGTCTGGGTGCAGTCGGAAAAACGATAAACGTAACATTTAGTGCATCCAACCATATGTAAACATGCTCATTTCGAAAATAGTGTTTAGTCGTAGTGCAGTTGTGGAAAAGTCATGCAAGCAGGAATAAAATCACTTCTGGAACGATCTGGAGGTTCATACCGCTGTAGTAACAATATGATGATTAAAAAATAAAGTGTTGTGAATATGGTGTTCTTTTTCAAATTAAAGAGACGTAGATTTCACCAGATACCTCCACCATTTGCTTTAAATTTCAAGGTCACGCCATATTACAATTCAGAGAAACAATTTTCAAGGTCCCAATCCTGTCCGACCTTATCCATATTTTAACCCCGAATGCAACTGGTGCATCTATATAAGGAGAGTGCAACTATGATGAATAATTTTACGGTAAACCTAAAGTGCTGTGAAGAGCAATTAGATATTAGTTAAAATTATAAATAGATGTCTGACACTTGCATAAAAGGGAAACTTATGCGTCGAATTGTGTGGTTTAATTAAACTACACATGCGTTCTTGTGCATTTAAAATTCTGAAATTGTGTTCCAAGCAATTTTGAAAATTGTGCATATGTTTTTCGAGTACTCATAAGTAGTTACGGGGTCAGGCTACAGAGACGATGATTGTAATAGTTGATGTACAGGGATTCAAAACGGCAAAACATGTATTTACACCCAAAGAGCTAGCAATATACAATGGAAATCAACCTGCCCATTTTGTGTTCAAACCACTCATTTCCTTGGCACGTACTTTCTAAATCGACAAAGCCATCTGGTTAATCAATAATCATCACTGCATCAAATGGGATCTGGAATAACTCTACATCTCTTTCCAACATATACTTTTCGTGAACTAAACCATCGGTAATCGTTTAAAGGGTGAGATTTAAAAAACTATTACATTCGAAAAGTATTGAGACAGTCAGTTATAAGAAATTGATAGAGAACCAACTTTACCCAAAATGAATAACAACTTGTTATCTTTCATACACAAACCACTTGTAATTTAGTAGCTTGTAACGAATGAACACTTTTTATACAATGAACTATGTTAAGACAAATTATCAGATAAAGGTTTATGAAATGTGTGCTGATAGAGGTTACAAGTAAAGGGGAAAGTTTGTAATATTTACAATAAAATGCAATATATATGATATATATATATATATATATATATATATATATATTAATTTTAAGTGTATTATTTCATGTAAAGCCCTCTGATGTCAAACCATTTCTATGGTTATACCCCGACTCTATCCATCTAGGAACAATGTTAAGGAAATCAAATTTAGCATTTACCTTGGAAGATAAAATTACTGGGAAATAGCAATATAAGCGTTCCTATTACTGAATTCTAACAATAGAATCAGTTCGTGGCAAACAAGAGGGTTGTTGTCTATGCATGAACGTATATCAAGGTTCCTGTATTGACTAATTATTATGCTTATAGTATCTGGTTGTGTCGTTGGAAATTTTCAAGGTCTCCAAGCAATTTAATTGTCAAGACCATATGTGTCAACCTAGCTATCGATCTTACCCGAACTCATCCGATCGAAATTGGTCGAGTCAAGGTGTTAAATCAACCTGCAGGACCCAATTCTAATACGGGTCCATGGAATACATAGAAGATATGATGGGGTTGTTGTCTATGACTAATTATCAAGGATTGACTAAATTGTTAACAAATAGTATTATGCTTACTGGGCTCATACTACGGTTCCTAACCACCAGGATGATGGTTTCCCCAAGAACCGGATCGGTTCCCAAAGTATAGATACCGTTTCCAAAACAGGGGGCCGTTACCCAACACAGGTAGCCGTTTCTCCTCCAGAGCCAAATAGCTCATTAATCGTAGCTGAGGCTAAATTTATCTTAGAAATCTAAACATGGAATCTGGTCGTGAGGGGTTAAAGTTTATTGCATCTGCTTAGAAATCCCAATTCGTGGAAATAGGAAGGTTGCATTCAAGTACAATTCTTATAAATCGGAAAGTAGGTCAAGGTACTGATAGAACTAGTTTTATATTATAGAAAAGCTAATCTGCTTAAATCACCTACTTTGGGGGTATTTTTTATGGGTCAAGGTACTGATAGGGGGTAGTTTCTTTAAATCCCCTTAAATCACCTACTTTTAGGGGTAAAGGGTAGCTTTTCCAATAGTTATAGGTACTGTGTCAACGAGCCTTACCATCCAGGTGTGCTTTAGATAAATTCTGACCCCGAAAAAATGATGTTTTGATGAACTTAGAATTATGCGCCGCTTTTGAGAAGAAGAATGACTATTATGTTTAAAAAAAGCTGGAATAAAAAGTAATGTTGGAAACCATGATTGAGTGTTAGGGTTTAAAAGTCATCATTGTGTGTGCAAGAATCAGTATACTCTTGATTAGCAGCAATGACGAAACTAGTAGTACGTAAGGTAGAAAGAAAGTACAGAAAAAGCAGTAAGTGTGGAGAAGCGAAAGAAGAGGTTGGAGACGTTAATAGAGCAAGTAAAGAAGTAAAACTCGATTTGGAGTGTTATATATTGAAAACAAAAATGATGAAACTGTGTATTAGCAATGAGCAATATGTAAAAATAGTGTAGTAAAGTAGAAGCATGAAATGTTGGGAAGTATAATGTTGGAAACGGATGAGTTTAAATGCATATTACCTCAGCGCTTTTACAAGTATTTTAAAGAAAAAGATTTAAGATGCTGCTAAACACAAAGAGTGTGTTCATGAGTAGTTTGAGTTCAATCGGAAAACTAGAATCATTTTACAGAACTGAACAAAGGGTGTGTAAAATGTTGTTATAAGTATCTCACAATTATATGTATTAGGTTTAAGTAACTGTATAATTAAAAAATGAAGACTTTAAGTGTTGTGAATATGTTGTTCTTTTAAGTTAAAGAGACGTAGACAGTAAAATAACTTCAAAAAGCTTTTGTAGTACTAGTTTTCGGTATTCTCTTCACCAACCCACAATGGTTAAACGATTCCTTATTGGCTCTGTATATCTATGTTTGGGCGCGGGAACTTTTTGATAAACGTCTACGTAGGATTTTATCTGATATCGACCATCTTCCTCCAAATGAGAAGGCGATACATATGTGCTTGATCGAAACACTAAATTAGGGAATTTTAATCTCCCATAAAAAAAATGGAACCTCTGACGTACGTTGGAACAGGCTTTAAAGAGGTGAAATTGGTCTATATACAACGTATAAAAAGATGTATTGAAAAGGGCAAATTTAGTTTAATTTAGTTAATGCAAATTAGGATAACTAGATCAAAATTTCGGACCTAAAGATATTGAGGTAAAAGGAAAAAACAGGATTATTACAAGATGGAAATTGAAAAGGATGTTGAAACACAACAAGAAAATCAGTGAGAAAAGCAAAAGCCATATGATTGTAGCCATTTTAAAGGGAAAACAGAAAAAAGAAGAAAATATTGACAGTAAATTTAACAAGCTGGAAGAAAATAGGAAAAGAAAGAGGAAGAAAGGAAGGAGGATATCGTAAGTTAAAGAAAATAGGAAAAGGAATTAAAAGATGAGAAGATAAATAAATTTAAAATTTGAAAATGTCAAATGGGAGAACGAAAAGAAATAAAATGGAGAAAACGAAGGAAGAATTATAAAATGAAAAAATGATAAGTTATAAGATTATAAATAAGGAGATGAAAGATCCAAGTTGGATAAAACATTAGAATGAAATCTAAGAAATGAAAAAGGATCATTAAAATGATATGAAAAAGAAAATGAAATACCAAGAGATTATATCAGAATAATAATAACAAGGAGAAGAAAAGGAACCATTGTAAATTATTTAATGCTATCTAGATCAAGATGAAAAAAAGAAACACAAAAGGACTTTCAAGATCACTTCAAAATTTTATAGCTTCCTTGTCAACAATGTAAACAAACTTAAACATTCAATTTTAGAAATTGAACAAAATTCAGAACCAGAAACTGCAACCATTTTATTTGGAAAAATCACCATTAGAATATAATTTTATGGTTGGATTGCCGTTTCAAGGTCACCGCAGGACACGTGGTAGGTTGGTAATCCTGCTGAGTCTTCAAGGTTCTTTAAGCCGTGTTAGATAAAGGATGAACCCTCATTGAAGGTAACGCTTCAAGGACATGTAGGAAGCTGTAGCCCTGCTGAGTCGCTTAAGTCACATCAAGGTTTAAGAAGTTTGAAGCGATATATCAATGGTTAATTATCAAACATTGCTTACGTACCCTTATTAGTCCGAATGAAATATTAAGCTGGTAAAGATTTAAATAAGATTAAATTTACTAAATGCATATCAGTCTTTGAGTGTAACTTTAATTGTGGTATTCAACATCCGCATTTTTCTCAAGGTTGTAACTTATACAAAAATTTGGTGATATTGCCTAGTAAGAACTAAAGCCCGTATATTTAACATGGTCACAATCAATATTTTAGTGTTAATTGTCCCTCAGAATTTATTAGTTCCCCTAATAGTTGCTATTAAGTTCAAGTTTTCTTGTACTAAATTTATATGAATGCTTCAGAAAGATGCCTAAGTGGTTCTTCCCCATGAACAGTAATTTCAATAGGTACCGTTTTAAACAGGTAGCTTCAAGTAACAGGGTTTTCACAAATCTGTTCCATTGTTTAAAATAAATTTATTTGATAATTTAGTAACATTGAAAATGATATCATTAAAGTATTATGATTCCTAAAAATGTAATTTTCCATATCACAACCTTTCAGATCATTTAGAGTCAATTTTAAAAAAAATCATTTTTAAGGAGTTTGCAAGTAGATTTACAAGGTTTTAAAGGACTAAGTAGTCCATTGTTTGTATAATTTATTTAGATTTTAAACAGGAATACAATTTGTTAAAAGGTTTAAAGGAAAGTCAATTTTAAGACGATGTTTCAAGTATGATTAGTTCAAGTTTAAAAAATGATTACAAAAAAAGCGATTTATTATTTTGGCTAACATTTTGAAATTTAGAATTTAATTTAAAACCAAAGCACTGTTAGATAATTTTCAATCAATTAATAAATTTGTTTAATATAATTTTTAACTAAAAAATTTAAACTATAAAAACATTTAAAGTTAAACATTTTTGGAATTTAATTATTCAATTTTGTAATGTAATATGGTTATTAATTTTAATTTTTCATTAATTTCATTTAATTTCCTTAATATTTTAGTTTTGTTTAACGCCAATATATTTCTTTCACAATATAAATAGTTTTATAAGGATACAGCGTTTTATCCGCAAAATTTGCTAAATCGAGATTTCAGACTAAATTTAACTTAAATTTCATAAGTAAATGTTGTCAATTTAAAAGATATGTTTTGTTATAAAATTGTCCTCAGAATTCCACTTTGGTAAGTAATTTTAGTGCTTTAAGTGTTAGTTATAGTTATTTTGATTAGATTAAGTTGTTTCTTTATTAGTGGTAGGATTTATTCTTATTCGGTGCCTTTTTTCGAAATTTCACATAGTTTTCATTTCTGTTTTAAATTTCATTTCCGACCATGTATAAGAAAGTTACGCAAAATTCCATTTTTGTACAATTCTTAATTTTGATTAGCCAATCACATTCATTGTAAATTTTGCAATATGGCTGAAAAAAATTGAAATTTCTGTAGCAACCAGAAACCTATAAAAGCAAGAGCTCAGGAAGTCAATCTCTCAGTTTTTGTTCAAAAGTGAAAAGATTAAAACAGTGTTGCTAATTTAGTGTTTACTTAACCTAATTTATTTCGTAGAAAGTTTACGTACGAATAATTTCGAGAGCACTTGTTTTATAACTGGTTAAAATTTAAATAGTTCGGTCACCGATACCTGTCGTTGTTAATAAATTATTGCTGTACGATTAATTGATGTCACGATTTTGTGTAAATTTGTTTCATGTTTTCCGATTTAAAATACTGATATACCAAATTAAATTCCATTTTATTTGGTGAAAAGTTGTTTTATTTATCCGGACAATTCCTCTTAAATAAATATTATATTTTCGGTAACTAAAATAAAAATTGTGTTAATAAAATCTTGGATACTAATAATACATTAAACGAAATCAGTCATAAGATTTAAAACCATTTTTAATAAAAGTTACCATAGTAAATAAGTGTTTGAGGTTGCCGTTTTGGAAAAGAAAACATCTTGAAGATTGAAGTTGGTGTCTTCAGAACCGAGATAGCAGTTGGATATTCGTAACAACAATCCAGTGAACATTGCCTGCCTCAGCTGAAGTTTGAAGACATCATTCAATCGACAGGAGGATTGTATCTGTGAGTTTTAAAATTTTTTATAACCCTGTTATTGGTATTTCCTGCAATCTATATTTGTTATATGTTATTAATGAAATTTCAATTATTTACCTGTGAAACACCTGTAAGACAAATCATTTCTTTTCTTTTCTAAATTTTCACATTTTGATCCTTAAAATATAAAATTCATTGTTTTTTAGTATCTTAAATCTAGAATACTTTAAGAACAAAGCATCCATTTTCAGAAATGTTAAGGTCATCTAAAAGTAAAATATTTTTATAAAACTTATAATTTTTAACCAATATTATTTTAGATAAAAATCATTTAATAAATATATATTATGAATTTATACTTACATTTTGTAATGATTAGGATCATATTATTTTTTTGTTTGATTTACATTTAATTCCTTCAATGATTTTCGTTTATGTGGTCCACGCCACTACATCTTTCAAAGGTATTTTAGGTTATATAATTTAGCATTCCTTAGTTTAGAATTTTCGAGATTATTACAAACAAACAGGTATCATTTTCTAATTCAACGTATAACAATTCATGGAAGTTTACTTTGGTCACGCCCCCAAAAGTGCCCTCAAATAGTTCCGTTCTAAAACAGGTAGCCATTCTCCAAAACAGGTAGCCGTTTCCTAAAACAGGTAGCCGTTTCCTAAAACAGGTAGCCGTTTCCCAAAACAAATAGCTGTTTCAACAGAGGTAGTCGTTCCCCAAGGTCACACTCTGAGAAAAGGACAAAGGCAATTCATTGTTCCGACCGACTTATAAAATAGATTGTTATCTAGATACCCCCACCTCAATTCTGAGAAATAATTTCAAGAACAAAGACGATCCATTGTTTAAGCCGACGCTTCAAAGTCTATACTTACAAATTTCAAGGTCACACCTCTTATAAGAACAAAGGCGATCCATTGTTCTGATTATAGTTTCTAAAATAGATTGTCATCCTGCTACCCCACCGTTTCAGGTCTGAGAAATCAACTTTCAAGAACACAGGCGATCCATTGTTCAAGCTGATGCTTCAAAGGCATATAAGTCGCAGTGTATTGAGATCAGTCGGTTAGTAAGTTGTTAAACATGGAATTAGCAGGGTTAAACCAAAGCACCTATTGCAAACTCTATAAAAATGCATGTGACCTAGAGATATCGAAAAATATAAGTTAATAGTCACAGTAATCAATACGAAGTATGGTGAATGTATAGTGTTAGAAACAGAGGAGTAATGTGTTTTACCTCAGCGCCTTTACGAGTATTTTAAAGAAGAGGAAAATCAAATTGAGGAATTTAAAACGATGCTAAATACAAAGGATGTATTCATGAGTAGTCTGGGTGCAGTCGGAAAACGATAAACATAACATTTAGTGCATCCAACCATATGTAAACATGCTCATTTCGAAAATAGTTTGTCTAGTGAGTTGTGAAAAGTCATGCAGCGGAATAAAATCACTTGAACGATCTGGAGTTCACTGGATACTTCATACCGCTGTAGTAACAATATGATGATTAAAAATAAGAGTTTAATGTTGTGAATATGGTGTTCTTTTCAAATTAAAGAGACGTAGATTTCACCAGATACACCATTTGCTTTAAATTTCAAGGTCACGCCATATTACAATTCAGAGAACAATTCAATCCCTCCTTTTCAATTACGAGAACGCACTTTGGAACACTTTGAATATTTTGAAACCTAGTTGAAGCATGTTTAGAAATAAGATTTGCAAAAGAAACTTCGAATTTGTGTTAAAATCAAGCTTTGTGAAAAAGAGGTGAAATTTTTCTGAACGTATTAAATTCCTGATTGATTTTTGTACCATAAGTATTGGGGTCGTAGAATTTCAGTTCTAAGGAATTAATTCAAACCAATGTTTACAGCAATGACTTACCCCAAGGAAACAATTGCGATTTGTTAAATCCCTTGGACCTTTAACCAGCCATTTAAAATATTCATGCTAAAAAAGGGTAACTATTGGGTATGGAAAAACGAAAAATAAATTTTGACCAACCAAGAAACCTACAAAATAGGTTTATCTTCAGTTTAAAAGGAAAAATAAAACATTTGGCATTAGGTTACTCGTATTATCGGAGTTTAACTACGAATAATAAGCACTTGTTTTATAACGGTTCTTAAATTTAAATAGTTCGGTCACCGATACCTCGTTGTTAATAAATTATGTGTCACGATTAATTGATGTCACGATTTTGTGTAAATTTGTTTCATGTTTTCCGATTTAAAATAACTGATATCCAATTAAATTCCATTTTATTTGGTGAAAAGTTTTTTTCGGACAATTCCTATTAATAAATATTATATTTTCGGTAACTAAAATAAAAATTGTGTAACAAATCTTGGATACTAATAATACTAAACATCAGTCATAAGATTTAAAACCATTTTTAATAAAAGTTACCATAGTAAATAAGTGTTTGGAGGTTGCCGTTTGGAAAGAAAACATCTTGAAGATTGGAAGTTGGTGTCTTCAAACCGAGATAGCAGTTGGATATGTAACAACCATCCAGTGAACATTGCCTGCCTCCAGCTGAAGTTTGAAGACATCATTCAATCGACAAAGGATTGTATCTGTGAGTTTTAAAATTTTTTATAACCCTGTTATTGGTATTTCCTGCAATCTAATTAAATTTGAATTCATATGTTATTAAAATTGAAAGCAATCATTTACCTTCTGAAACACTTTGATCCATAACAAACATTTCTTTTCTTTACAATGAACATTTTATACAATAATCTATGTAAACAATATCAGCAAAATTTATAAATTCATAGAGGTTACAATATATAGGTAATATTGATATATTTACAATAACATTGATATTATTAAATATTATATTAATTATATATATATATATATATATATATATTATTTTAAGTGTATTATTTCATGTAAAAGCCCTCTGATGCAAACCATTTCTATGGTTATACCCCACTCTATCCATCTCGGGAAACAATGTTAAGGAATCAAATTTAGCATTCCTTGGAGGTAAAATTCTGGGAAATAGCAAATAAGCGTTCCTATTACTGAATTCTAACAATAGAATCAGTTCGTGGAAACAAGAGGGTTGTTGTCTATGCTGAACGTATATCAAGGTTCCTGTATTGACTAAATATTATGCTTACAGTATCTGGTTGTATCGTTGGAAATTTTCAAGGTCTCCAAGCAATTTAATTGTCAAGACCATATGTGTCAACCTACCGGCTATCCCGATCTTACCCGACCTCATCCGATCGAAATGTGGTCGAGTCAAGGTGTTAAATCAACCTGCAGGACCAATTCTAAACGGGCCATGGAAACAAGAAGAATGATGGGGTTGTTGTCTATGCTAATATCAAGGTTGACTAAATTGTAATAAAAAGATTATGCTTACGTGGGCTCATACTACGGTCCTAACCACCAGGATGATGTAGTTTCCCCAAAGACCGGATCCGGTTCCCAAAGATAGATAGCCGTTTCCTAAAACAGGGGGGGGTCGTTACCCAACACAGGTAGCCGTTTCTCCTCCAGAGCCAAATAGCTCATTAATCGTAGCTGAGGCTAAATTTATCTTAGAAATCTAAACATGGAATCTGGTCGTGAGGGGTTAAAGTTTATTGCATCTGCTTAGAAATCCCAATTCGTGGAAATAGGAAGGTTGCATTCAAGTACAATTCTTATAAATCTGAAAGTAGGTCAAGGTACTGATAGAACTAGTTTTATATTATAGAAAAAGGTAATCACCTACTTTGGGGTATTTTTTATGGGTCAAGGTACTGATAGGGGGTAGTTTCTATAAATCCCCTTAAATCACCTACTTTTAGGGGTAAAGGGTAGCTTTTCCAATAGTTATAGGTACTGTGTCAACGAGGCTTATCATCCAGGGGTGCTTTAGATAAATTCTGACCCCGAGAAAAATGATGTTTTGATGAACTTAGAATTCTGCGCCGCTTTTGAGAAGAAGAATGACTTTTTATGTTTGAAAAAAGCTGGAATAAAAGTAGTGTTGGAAACCATGATTGAGTGTTAGGGTTTAAAAGTCCTCATTGTGTGTGCAAGAATCAGTATACTCTTGATTAGCAGCAATGACGAAACTAGTAGTACGTAAGGTAGAAAGAGAAAGTACAGAAAAAGCAGTAAGTGTGGAGGAGCGAAAGAAGAGGTTGGAGACGTTAATAGAGCAAGTAAAGAAGTAAAACTCGATTTGGAGTGTTATATATTGAAAACAAAAATGATGAAACTGTGTATTAGCAATGAGCAATATGTAAAAATAGTGTAGTAAAGTAGAAGCATGAAATGTTGGGAAGTATAATGTTGGAAACGGATGAGTTTAAATGCATATTACCTCAGCGCTTTTACAAGTATTTTAAAGAAAAGATTTAAGATGCTGCTAAACAGAAAGGTGTGTTCATGAGTAGTTTGAGTTCAATCGGAAAACTAGAATCATTTTACAGAACTGAACAAAGGTGTGTAAAATGTTGTTATAAGTATCTCACAATTATATGTATTAGGTTTAAGTAACTGTATAATTAAAAAATGAAGACTTTAAGTGTTGTGAATATGTTGTTCTTTTAAGTTAAAGAGACGTAGACAGTAAAATAACTTCAAAAAGCTTTTGTAGTACTAGTTTTCGGTATTCTCTTCACCAACCCACAATGGTTAAACGATTCCTTATTGGCTCTGTATATCTATGTTTGGGCGCGGGAACTTTTCGATAAACGTCTACGTAGGATTTTATCTGATATCGACCATCTTCCTCCAAATGAGAAGGCGATACATATGTGCTTGATCGAAACACTGAATTAGGGAATTTTAATCTCCCATAAAAAAAATGGAACCTCTGACGTACGTTGGAACAGGCTTTAAAGAGGTGAAATTGGTCTATATACAACGTATAAAAAAAGATGTATTGGAAAAGAACAATGATAGCTATATAAATTGCAGTATAGAAAGGGAGTTATATAGATTTAAATTTGATGTACTACGTTTATATAAAATCTAAATGGTCCCTAAATAAATAAATAAAAAGCAATTTACTGGTTTTAATATATGCAGGTCGCTAGACAAAGAAACGTGATTGTTTTTAATCATTAAATGGCATTTATGCATATGTGAACTAAAATTTCTTTTACTAGTAAAGCGTTATAATGAAAAATACAATGACTTTCCTTTGTATAAAGAAGATTTAAATTGATTTTTTGCAAGAAAGGATGCATAATTATCGAGATTTAGCCCAAAAACCTGAAAAATTGTTTGGACGTTTCAAACCTATTCATTTCCCCCAAAAAAAATTTCAGCTCTTTTTATTCCTAAATTGACTATCCTTGGGCTTAAAAGAGCAAACAATGACATCTTGCAGCATAGAAATGGAGTTAATTTTATGTACTAATGTTTCGTTAATTTTTATGTAAAAGGTTGTAAATGATCTCTAAAGAAATAAGAAAATCGATTTAGTTATAGTTTTAATGTATGTGATCTCGACAAAAAACGGATTGTTTTCATATAAATGAATGGTTTTTATTGGGTAGGTGTTAGAATATTTTTCATTGTTTTAAAATCAATAGGTTTGCATTTATACAGGTGATTGGGTAGTGATTTTCTCTTAACGTTACCAGAATTATATGAATATAATGTTATGTTTAATGCGAATGCTCATTCATTACGTGTTGTCATAATGGCCCACCTAATAAACATTCCGTTTATCACTGAGGAAGAAGAAGGTGATGATATTGGAAAATATCTTGCTTCAACCAGAACAGAAACCACCAACCATCCAGTGATTACTAAGAATTGATCAGGAAAATGAGGTTGACTTTAAAGTGAGTTTTACTGCCTTGGTGCCTCAATTAAATTATTTTCTTAATATATTCTAGTATTACACCAGTTGCCACCAAATCGGAAAAACCACCTTTAAAGCACTGGAGGTAGTGGGTCCGACTTTCTCAATATTTTGAGAATGGTATTTACTGATTTCTTACCTCACAATTATGAATGTATTTTATTACTCTTTTCTAGTATTACACCCAACCAAATTGCAACATGTGGGAAGTAACAGGGCCCTACCTCATTGTTCGCTTTTAAAACTAAATGGAGTGGTTAAAACTATTCTTTGGACTATGGAATAGTGAGGTGTTAGTTGTGGGTGAGGTTGAGCGTTTAACTGCTGCTTTAGCTGAAGCTAGATTTTATTTATGGTCTAGAGATGATATTTTTATTAATAAACATATTTTGTTATCATAAATTACCCTTTACTAAAACACAAAGTACAGCTCTTTATCTATTTAACTCTGATTGTAAAATACTTTTTTGACCTTATGTTGATATCACCTTACCATCAACAGCAGACATTTAGCGTGATCTGTGTGACACTTTAGGTAGAACCCTTGATTTTCCTGTTTTTCATGAACTGTTACTTAAAACTGGTAAATTAATGTTCAAAATCTTACTCTTAACTTTATGTTAAGATCCCACCTATATATCTACTTTTTACAAATTTTCGCATGTGCAGATGTGATAAATCAAAGTTTTATATTTCAGGAGTAGTTAAATATTTTTATTTCAATAACAAGTAAAATTTATATGTTAGATTATCGGTATGTAACTAAGGCCCAAAAGCATACCAGGACAGTAACTGACATAAATTGTCCACCTGTTGATTAGGTTAGTTGAATGATATATTAATAATAAGGTAGTTGAACAGAATGAAAATATTCTTAAGCTTGAAAGCAATTTATCATTACTAAAATGTTATCTCATAAGACTGAAAAACAAAAACGCTTTTAAAATAGGTAGAGGGTAATCTATAAAAGATAATATGGCCACCTATTGAATCATGTTTCAATGATCGGTTACTCAAAGGGATTATCGTTTGGAATTATACTATCAATTAGATTATTAAGTAATTATTAATTATATGAATTTGCGGAATGAACAAATGAAAGAATTTTAGTAGTCTTAAAATCTTTTATTAATTATAGTAACAAAGGGGGTTTTTAAATTACTATTAATTTTAATTTAGAAATATTATTCGAATGGGAATATACAAATGAAAGATAACTTTGTACTTAACAACTCAATCATGAAAGGTTAAATTAAATTAATGGATTTGAATGATTTAAGTTTTGGGTTTTGTTTAGAAATTTTTTTAAATTTAAAAAAATTTTATATTCAGCAACATTTAAAATTAAAACTATTATTTTTTGTTTCAAAAGATTTAATTTGTAAAATAATAATTCACTTCAAATAATGAAAATTGCATTCGTAAATTGAAAGTAAGATTTTGAAAACTGAATTTACTAGTTTTAGTTGTTTACAGAGAATGGGTATTTCATTAAACCTTTTCCTATGCTATCAACTTCAATATTCCCTTTTATGCAAGTGTCAGACATCTATTTATAACTTTAACTAATATCTAATTGCTCTTCACAGCACTTTAGGTTTACCGTAAAATTATTCATCATGATTGCACTCTCCTTATATAGATGCACCAGTTGCATTCGGGGTTAAAATATGGATAAGATCGGACAGGACTGGGACCTTGAAAATTATTTTTCTGAATTATTATATGGCGTGACCTTGAAATTTAAAGCAAATGGTGGAGGTTGCTTGTGAAATCTACGTCTCTTTAATTTGAAAAAGAACACCATATTCACTATTTTCGAAATGAGCATGTTTACATATGGTTGGATGCACTAAATGTTATGTTTATCGTTTTTCCGACTGCACCCAGACTACTCATGAATACATCCTTTGTATTTAGCATCGTTTTAAATTCCTCAATTCGATTTTCCTCTTCTTTAAAATACTCGTAAAAGCGCTGAGGTAAAACACATCTAAACTCCTCTGTTTCTAACACTATACATTCACCATACTTCGTATTGATTACTGTGACATTAATAACTTTATATTTTTTCGATATCTCTAGGTCACATGCATTTTTATAGAGTTTGCAATAGGTGCTTTGGTTTAACCCTGCTAATTCCATGTTTAACAACTTACTAACCGACTGATCTCAACACACTGCGACTTACATGTCCTTGAAGCATCGCCTTTGTACTTGAAAGTTGATTTCTCAGACCTGAAACGGTGGGGGTAGCTGGATAACAATCTATTTTTGGAAACTATAACTCGACCAGAACAATGGATCGCCTTTGTTCTTTTATAAGAGGTGTGACCTTGAAATTTGTAAGCATAGACTTTGAAGCGCCGGCTTAAACAATGGATCGTCTTTATTCTTGAAAATTGATTTCTCAGAATTGAGGTGGGGGGTATCTAGATAACAATCTACTTTTATACGTCGGTCGGAAGAATGAATCGCCTTTGTCCTTTTCTCAGAGGTGTGACCTTGGGAGGGAACGACTACCTCTGTTGAAACAGCTATCTGTTTTGGAAACGGCTACCTGTTTTAGGAAACGGCTACCTGTTTTTAGGAAACGGCTACCTGTGTTGGGGAGCGGAACCACTTGAGGGCACTTTACTGAGGAGCGAGACCATAGTAAACTTCCAAGAATTGCTTGATGACCTTGAAACATGCATAGACAACAATGATTGAGACAGAGCTCAATGAACTTCCTGAGGGGCGTGACCAATTAACACTGAGCCAGAGAATTGATTGATGACCATGGCTTTGAAGACAGGGCCTTTAGTTCTTACGTAGGCAATGTGATGACCTTGGAAACCACGTACGTAGACAATGACCTTGACAAATAGATGCAGGTAATGTGTGGGATAACCTAGACTTGACGTGGACAATCTGCTTCAATGATCTGGAAAAACAATTTAGTAACTTTTCTAGTGACTTTTTCAAATCTAGTTACTTCAATGACCTTGAAAAAACAATCTAGTAACTTTTCTAGTGACTCTTTCAAATCTAGTTACTGACCTTGAGGAATATTGCACGGAGCATGTGACCTTGAAGGGAACGTGCGAGCATGACCTTGAAGAGACTCAGCAGAGTCAAAAATCTTTCCTACCACGTGGCTTTGAATCGGTGACCTTGAAGAGACAGGGTTACCAACCTTTCCTACAACGTGGCCTTGAAGCTGTTACCAACCTAGAGATCTAGCGACTTTTCTGGTGACTTTTTCCAAATCTGGTGTCAAATCTAGTGACAAAAGTGAGTCAGAAGTGCCATAGTATATCTAGTAATATTATTATAGTACCAGACGACACATATTTTTATATTGCTACTATCCTTGCCCCAAAATTAGAAATACGACTCCAAGCTTTATATGTTATACTCTGGTTCAGCAAAGTCTCCCGATAAATATGTAGACGCTTTAAAAATTACAAATTCTTTGCCAAATTATGTATTCAATAACGTGCTGTTTATACATGAATTTACTGGTTGCGACACAACTTCAGATCCATATAAAATGTGAAAGAAACGTATATTTAGGATATTAGAAACCAATTTGCAGTTGTCAGAAGATATATTAATATTAAGCTGCAGTAATACTTCAAAAACTGATTTATGCAAACGACACAATATTTGTTATAAAAGAATTATATCCAAACAGGGATTAAGCTCTAATTTTGATTTGTCGTATCTTCTCCCTAAGAATGAAATTTTAAATATAATTTTTCGAAAAGAAAATTTAATCAAAGACTGGGGTAGGCGTAAAGACTATTATTTATGAGTACTACGTGTCCCCAAGTCGAGTTAGCTTCTTGTAAAGTAAACATCTGGTGAGGTAATGCCATGTCTGCTGATGGAGTAGCGGCGTCGAAAAAATGACGTTTCGTATATTTCATGATGTGTGACGTGCCCCTGACCAGATGCATTCGTTCAATGCGTGTTGTGTGTGTGTATGTCGACTGGCGCTGGGTATGTCCTGTGTTCGTTGCTGTAGTGACGTTTGCGTGTGCGAAATCGAAAATGAGTGCGTGGTGGTTGTGATGTGTGTGTGCGTGCTCTGCTGGTGCGTGCGTGCGAATTGTGATGTTGTGTGTGTGTCGTGCGTGCGTGTGCGTGGTGCGTGTGCGTGCGTGCGTGTGGTGTGTGTGTCGTGCGTGGTGTGTCGTGGTGTGGTGCGTGCGTGCTGTGCGTGCTTTGGTGCGTGTCGTGCGTGCGTGCGTGTGTGTGTGTGCGTGCGTGCGTGCGTGTGTGCGCGTGCGTGCGTGCGTGGTGTGTGTCGTGCGTGTGTGTGCGTGTGTGTGTGTGCGTGTGGTGCGTGCGTGCGTGGTGTGTGTGTGTGGTGCGTGTGCGTGTGCGTGTGTGTGTGTGTGTGTGTGTGTGTGTGTGTGTGTGTGTGTGTGTGTGGTGCGTGTGGTGTGTGTGTGTGTGTGTGTGTGTGTGTGTGTGGTGTGGTGTGCTGTGCGTGGTTGGTGCTGTGCTGTGTGTGTGTGTGTGTGGTGTGTGTGTGTGGTGTGTGTGTGTGTGGTGTGTGTGCGTGCGTGTGTTGTGTGTGTGTGTGTGTGTGTGCGTGCGTGTGTGGTGTGTGTGTGGTGTGTGTGTGTGTGTGTGTGTGTGTGCGTGCTGTGCGTGCGTGCGTGCGTGTGTGTGTGTGTGCTGTGTGTGCGTGCGTGCTGTGCTGTGGTGCGTGGTGGTGCGTGCGTGCGTGCGTGCGTGCGTTGTGTGTGTGTGTGTGGTGCTGTGTCGTGCGTGCGTGCGTCGTGCGTGTGTGTGTGTGTGTGTGCGTGCGTTGTGGTGTGTGTGTGTGTGTGTGTGTGTGCGTGCGTGTGGTGTGTGTGGTGTGTGCGTGCGTGCGTGGTGTGTGGTGTGTGTGTGTGTGTGTGTGTGTCGTGCGTGTCGTGCGTGCGTGCGCGCGTGCGTGCATGCGTGGGTGCGTGCGTGCGTGCGTGCGTGCGTGGGTGCGTGCGTGCGTGCTTGCGTGCGTGCGTGCGTGCGTGTGTGTGTGTGTGTGTGTGTGTGTCTGTGGTCACTCGCAATCCGAAACTATACGGACGATTTTGATGAATTTTGAAATGAAGGCCTACAAGACAATTATGTCGGCAAAACGAGCTTTTAAACGCAACAGGGGTGAAAATTAGAGTATTATTTTGTGGGCAAATTTTCAAAGTTTAGCATAGAAGATTGAGATTCAGGTCATCAATAACTCGCATGAAATGCAATTTTTGCAATTTTTTAAAACTTTCAAAATTGAATATGGCCGCAGTTACAGTCACATATACATTTTTTTTTTGTGGAAATGTATATTTCCGATACCGTTCAAGATATAAAAGAATTGGAAATAAATATGCGTAGTTAAATAACGGTTCTTTAAAGAGATTTCTTTACGTAATAAATTATGATATAAATCTGCCTACTTGGTATTTTGAAAATAAACTTTGTTCATTTGCTCTAATGAAATGACATTATCCTGATGAAAACGCTACTTCCGGTTTTTCCGGAAATTGAAAACATTCCTCGTATTGCTGGTATAACATAAGTACACATACTCTCACTTTATTTGAAAGGGAGCTTAATTTGCTTTAAAATGATATGAAACAGTCCGTAGTTACCTTGAAAGATAAGCGAGATATCTATTTTTAACTTTCAACCTACATGTACATACATATGTAGGTATAGAAGGTTATGCAAGCGACTTTTTTTTCACTATTGCTAAATCGACTTATTAGCTCATTTTAAAACTTTTGGCCAAGTTTCGTCAATATCGGCCATGATGTCTGGATGTCTCTGAGAAGGATGGAGGGGGATATTAGGGCCAGCTTTAGGTTTTCATTAAATATTTCAAAGATATAAAAATACCCCATACATTTTTTAGTATTTTGCCAGAAAGTCCTGTAAAGCACTACCATTCACCAAGTTTTGTAATGTAATTATATGCATTTTTTGATTTTAACATGACTGTAACTTTTTTGTAACGGATGTTTTCAATAATGAAGTTTTCTTTAGTTTATGTAAATAACAGATTTCTAAATTTACTAAAAATCCAATTTTCATGCAACTCAAATTGTTGTTTTTTTTATTCTTTGTTTTCAATCTTATTTTGTGTAGGTATGCCGGAAGAATAATATACTATTAATCTACTTTACAGAAATAGTAAACTATCCCTCAATTTATGAAAATGAAAATTAAAACATGTTTTAATTTTAATTTTGTCAAATTTGAAAAATTAAAACATGTTTTTTTCAAATTTGACAAAATTGTTTACTACATCTTTAACAATTTTTAACGAACATTACTACTGACGAAGATAACTGTAAGTGTTATCGAAACGTTTAGATTGTATAATTTAAAGTACACCATTAAAAAACCCCAAAAAAGATAAGTATTTTATCCCTCAATTTTTCTTCTGAATATACTAACATGACTGTACTATGTACGTTAAGTGACTTTATGGTAATTGTGTAAACAATGGACAATGATTTGGTGCAAAAGTAATCATAATCTACACTCGACCGTCAATAATAAGATTAACAACTTTACAGAAAACTGCAATGTATTGATTGGTGATTAATAAATTGAATAAAAAATAATATTGCAAGTTGTGAATGCGTTGGTGTATTGTACCAATCAAATATATTTTGTATGTAAAGATTCTCTAAAAGAACACAGTTGCAAACTCGCAACGGTGTTGGGATTGACAACACTGTTAGATAGTGTAATAGTTGTGTGTTCAACTTATAAACAATAATAATAAACAAACTTATCAAGTGTTACTTTAATCAAAAATAAGTAAGACTTAAGTGTTACCATTCACTTTAATCTTCAACAAAATCATGCTTAAACAATATATTAATAAACGTTAGATTGAGGTTATGGAATCAACTGATTGTGCTAGTGAAAATGCAAGTTCAGTTTGTGAGGAAGACCGCGTTAAACGTTTATTTCAAGCCTGTGACACAAACGGAGACGGCTTTATTGATAAGTAAAATTTATAGTCTTTATATTAACTTAACTTTCTAACACTGCAAATTTATAGCCAAGATTTGCTAGCCGTTTGTAAAGAACTATGTTTAGAGGACTACATTGACGAATTAATGCACGAATTAGGTGCTGATGCACAAGGCAGAATATCATATGAACAATTTTTACAACGTAGACTTGCATTACGGCCTGAAATTGATGCTTTAAAAGGTACAAAAAATCTCGATAATATCAGTGATAATAGTCAAGGTGAGTGTGAAATGCACTTAGTTTTTGTTTAACTGTATTACTTACTATTTTAGGAAAATTAGATAGTTGGGAATGGGATTCAGGTGCACGTGATATGAGTCCTGTTCCAAAATCTCTTTTAAAAAAAGCTGAAACAAATAGGCTCCTCGAAGAGGATTTCAAGGTATTGCATATTTTTACTTAGTTGTAATTTGAAATTTACATAAATGTATTATACATACAAAGTTATCTTCAGAATTTCTTACAATTTTTATCATTCAGATTTGATGTGAAAAGCGTAATAAGATTAGTACCTACTTATCTATGTATAAAGATGATATTTGTCTTGTTTCATACTTTAAAAATTTTATTAAACGGTCAACTGAATAAAGTTGACTCAATGGTAAAGTAATAGATATTTATGTATTAAGGGCATAATCAGAAGATTATGGCTCGAGGGAATGTTAAAAGCCCGACGCGAAGCGGAGGGCTTTATATTCTGAGAGCCATAATCAATTATGCCCGTGGTACATACAATGTTTTATTTTATTTTGCACCATGAAACTGGAACAAAATATTAAAAAGATTCAGTATTTTAGGCAAGTTTTTAAATGCAAATGCAGTGAAATAAAGTCGACAGTAGGCTAATTTGTTGTTAGTAAGATACTGTGATATTGCTATTATATATCATGTCATGTGTTTGCTGTCAATCATGCAGCTTAGCATCAATGACATTTCCGTGCTATAAAGACCACATTACCCCCGCATTTGGAGGCGTATAAAGAACATTATGGTGGCAAAATAAAATAAAAGGATTTACTATTTATTTCTGACTGCAGTTAGGCACACAATGTTCATCTTTTATGGGTTTATGTACATGTGGATATTGATAGTGCGAGAGTAAAAAGGTCTGTTACACATGTTTTTAATACGTTGCCTGCTGCCACAGTCTATATAACCGAGAAAACGACTTGTGCAGGCCAGTTAAGTCTATTTGACTAGAAACTTTACATTGACCATTGTATTGGTATGTCAACCTAACCCTATCAACCAATGAAATAACACAAATCTCAAATTTTGGGCCAATCACATTTCAATTAACTGATATGTGGTAGATAACACTTATTTTTGAAGTGAAGAAGAAATTTGAAACATTTTTTGTGTGATTGAGTATGTATCGAGTACTACAAATTTGTATCTTTTGTAGAATATAGTTTTTTTATAGTAGCATTGTGCAATACTGCAAAGTAATGTATCGATATTGTACTGTAATATTGAAACACTATAGAGTAATATACAAATGTGTAAATGTATTTCTAGAAAGTGGTAGATTTACTAACTCAAGGGCAAAAGGCAATTTTGAGGGTAATTTATTCAAAAATTTCGTATACCTGATGTCAATGTGATTTCATGTGACTTTTGTACATCTGATTTCAAAGGAGGACTCCGGTTGCAACTCAATTATGTGGTTATTAAAATACGTATATAAATTATGTACATAAGCATGCTCAAATTTAAGATAAACATATAGAATCAAAATATTGCTCTGTATTTCACTCACTTTGTCACATTGCTTAATGTGGAAATACACAATATTCAGGGTTGAGATGATTTAAATCAGTTGATTAAAATCATGATTTTTTAAAATAAAAATCATGATTATTTAGTTTAGGAAAGGGGGCTCAAATTTGAACATTTAAAAATGTATTTGTTTATAAAAAAATAAAACCTTGATGCATTTTTATGTGATAATATTTATTATTTATTATAATAATTGAAAAGAAATTTAGCATTCAGCTGCTTTTTACAAAAATAAAACTATTAAAAAATGTTTTTAATACAAAAAAGAGAACTATGTTTTAAAAAAAACAAATATTGCTGAACGTCTATAACCTAAGTGTTATAATGCTTAAATAGAAACACTAGTTTAACTGCTTTGTCACTGACAAGTCTGCAGCATGTGCTTAATTTCTGGAATATCTTCTTGGGATCTCCACCACTGTACTGCTGTTACATTTTTTATTATTTCATGTGAAAACATTGTTTTGTGAAAAGGATCTGACTTGGCTTCCAACTTAATTAGTAATGGTAATAATCCTGTGTCTGCAAAATATTGGGAAACAATATCTCAAGCATCTCTCTTTTCTTCAGCTAGTAATGGATATTCTTTGTTTATATTAATTGTAGGATCTAACATATATGCCTGTGTCAAAAATAGCCATTAACTTTTTCCACGTGTAAACTTTATACATTAATAACAATTTCTGCCATTCATTTACATAGATCTCAAGACAATCTGAAAGTGTACCTATTCCATCGAACATCTTGACGTAAGACCAACTTCTTGCCCCCTTTTTCTTTATACCAAGCATTTGGCAAATGGGTATTTCTGAAGTATTTCACAATTTGTACTATATGTTCTTTGGAGAGCAAACTAAGCAAGTGCGCCGAAAAACTGTATGTAATTATAGGATAACTGAACGACTCGGAAATTTTCTTCTTCATACTGACCATGTTGGCCGCATTATCTGTCACAATACTGGTAACCATACAGTTATATTCATTTTTACACTTATTTATTGAGTTAATAGCCAACTCACCAAGATAGTTAGCTGTATGCGGATGACCGGATGTATCTATGCGTGCCAAGAGAACACTGTTTCCATCCTCTGCTATCAAAACGACACGGATTCTCGGCTCATTATGTACATTAAACCATCCATCTAAGGACATGCAAACAGATTGTCCAGAAAACTTCTTAAAACATTTAGATTTTGGCTTCCTCAAATATTTAATTCAGGAGCGTTAACGATAACAAATCTAGATGGAGGAACGTAACCGAGTCTTAGCATTTCTATGGCTTTTCAAATTTCATTATTTTCTATCGCTCTGAAACTGCAATTTGTTGCGTAAACGGCTTTGGCTATTTGTCTGTCTAATTCTTTCTTCTTATATTATCCAGTTCGCACAACAAAAGAACCCAAATGACCGCTATTTCCACTATTTACACTGTCAACTACACTTCCCTTTTCACAGTTCTCGCTACTCTGTTTCCTTTGCTACTGGATAATTTCATTCGGGCTAGTTCCAGGCTGTGACTGACAATCACCATGAAGAGTTTCAACGTCGATGATTTCACTAGTTTTACTTTCAAAGATTTCCCAGTTTAGTCTGTCCACTAGACCTTGCAATTCTTTTTACTTTTTACACACTGCTCTCCAACCTAGTTTGCCAACCACTTTCTTTTTTACAAAATGTTGCCAAATACTAAATTCCTCTCTGTCACGGCTTGTCATGACTCCAAATGTCTTGCTAGATTACCCACAGAACCAAAAATATTACTAATAATTAGAATAAGTGCGTGTCATTTAGATAGCTGAGCGTTTTCTGCCAGTTTTTACAAGTTTCAACAATTCCCCAAACTCGCAAAACTGCGTGAACAAAATTTTCCTAGGGTTGCAAAGTTTAATAAATAGACTTTATTAAACGAGTAGAAACTTATATTAATCATGTTACCCGCGTTTAAACGCCGATCAATTAAAAATTTGTGAGATTCTTAAGTATCTGCTAATAAGACTAGGAGAAGCATAAAATCTTAATGTATAAAGGTATTTAGTTACGTAAATGATAGTTTTTATTACAAGTGAATCTCTATCCTAAACTACTAAATGCTTCAAAATAAAAACAAATTTTCTTTGTTGTACATTCAATAGAAATAAGATTTATGACCCCACATGCAGTATGAAGTAAATAAAAAAGCTGACCTAAATTTGTAAGGTGGATATAGAAAAAGATTTCTGCTAAATTAAATATAACTATTTGAATCATCACAATTTCAAGAGTAAAGAATAAAGATTATTCTAATTTGATAATTTATATTCTAAATAAAAATCCATCAGCACAATGAATGAATGCTTACAACATTTTACCTATGTAAGGTCGTTTAAACGTGTAACCAAAGGTTTAATCGCTGCAACCCTACTGTCTGCAAATGTTTGTTTGCGTAACAAAACATAAACAGAATTATTTGAAAATAATATATTAATAAAAAAAGTCAAATTTAAAAAAATCATGACTTTTAAAAAATCATCTATTTTTGATTGTTTCTTTAAAAATCATGATTTTTATCAATCCCTGGCGATATTTGATTTCATCTGTTTTGTTCTATATTAAATTACTAGTTAAACGTTTTTCCATAAGTATGTGCATAATAAAATAATGTTGCGCATCATGTGACTATAACATTAATACTTGGCATATAAGTATACCTTTTATTACATTAAACTGTTTCACAGATCTTTCTCTTTCAGATAAAACAATGTAATAGTGTTACTATACATTGAAAATTGAATGTATATCTTTAATTTACTTAATCTTAATAATATGGGTAAAATCGGTGCAATGCTATAATGACTATACAAATTTGATAATATGTTTACTTTCAATAAAATTTTTACATTAGTAAATTGAATATTATGGCTTAACCTGTGTTAAGCCCAGTTAGAGTACTGCATAAAATCTTATATGTGCTTTGTACGTCTAGTATCAGAGCTACGTTTTGTATTTCCAGTGTAAACTATTACACAACAAAAAAACAGAATACTCCTAAATCTGACAGTGGATTTGTATCATCTGTAGGAGATCTTAAATTTTCGTTAATCGTTCTTCTAGGGAAGCGCAAATGGTGCCTGGTTGTGTTACCTTCGTGCAATTTTCTAGATTATAAATTTTAAAAAGGACCCCCAACCTAAACATATCACATAGTTAAGGAATTACCTCGTGTACGTCTTTAATTACAATATGATAAAACCTATTTGATCAGTGATTTTACTTGTTTATTAAAGTTATTTGGATGTCTGTATATTTTAAGTTAGCTATTCATTGTAAATTGATAAAGAGTTTACTTTCAATAAAATTTTTACATTAGTAAATTGAATATTATGGCTTAACCTGTGTTAAGCCCAGTTAGAGTACTGCATAAAATCTCATATGTGCTTTGTACGTCTAGTACCAGAGCTACGTTTTGTATTTCCAGTGTAAACTATTACACAACAAAAAAACAGAATACTCCTGAAACTGACAGTGGATTTGTAGGAGATCTTAAATTTTCGTTAATCGTTCTTCTAGGGAAGCGCTAATTGTGTTTGGTTGTTACCTTTGTGGAATTTTTTAGATTATAAATTTTAAAATGGAATTATAGAACACAATGAATTAAAAATGTTATTATTCCATAATAATATTGCAAAGTGCGACACGGTCTGCGAAATTTTGTGGTCGTTGGCTGTGATGCAAGCACAAATGGTGTGGGTGATATTTATGTTTGCTTATAATTCTTTGTATTGAACTTTTGCACAGATCTACTTGTACCGCAATCTGACGAACACTTACGTGAGGATTTTCTTTAAACTTATTAAAACTTTTAACTCCTTATCTTCGTCTGTAACTGTACGTTTTTCTACATCTTTTTTTTTTGTATTTGACATTTCCTGTGTCTTCAAATCATTCTCGAAGAAGTTGAAATGATTCAAGTCTTGGGTGTCTAGCTAAAGGGTATTTTTGTTCATAAATCCTTGATGCCAAGAAACAGTTCCTTTCAGGTCCTACCAAGGCATAGATCATATTAATCAGCTCTTCTTTTGAGATATTCATCGCACACTAAGTAAATAACCAGTTATTAACGAAGTTACTATGCACATAAATATCTGACAATTCTTCACGAATTATTTATAATAAGTGGCTTTCATTTGTTAGGTTGTTAAACAATAGAAAGAGACAAGCGAGAATTAAGCTACTATGACTCATTGTGTTCTTTAATTCCATTTTAAAGTTTATAGTTATGCTGTTCTACGAATAAATAATTATTAACCCGTTACTACTAATTACTACCCTCTTTTTGTAACACTCATGCTACTAGTGGGTCCGGAAGACCCGCGTTTATAAACAATTAATTTTAACATAAAAATCTGAATAAACATTTATTAACATAAACGAACATGGAATAGGTACTATTAACAATAGTATATTATAAACAAAACTATTCTATGCAAATGGGGCACACAACAGAGGCACATTTCAAACAAATGGGGTTTTTGCACGCTTTGCAGTTGTGAGCTGTTTTTCTGTCTTTTTTCTGAGGACAAAGGGCACATCTTTTTCTTTTTGATTTTTCTTGACGTTCATCTGGCTCTTGGGGATAGGTAATTTTCTTCTTAAAAATATCTGCCGCTAATTCGCGAATTTTGCGCGGTACGAAATTATGGTGAATTTTTATGTCGATGTGGCGGGAGCAAAGTGCTATCCCAAGTGCCTTTACGTAGTCGCAGCGTAACATTTCTTCTCCATGTTTTGCAAATTGATATAACACGCGACTATTCACCCATGCTACATTTAGAATACAATAAAATAATGTTGAAGGCTATCTTCTCGAGCGCCGAGATACAGAATAATTGCCACATTTTTCGTCAAGTGCATCAACGCCTGCCTTGGTACTATTGTAAAATAGTATAATATCTGATGTAAAACCAAAAAGTGAGGAACTTACCTCTCGAGCATTATTGGGCATACAACCGGTGTGAAAAGAGCGCCCAGTTTCAGCAGCCAAAATTTACGAAAATACACGACAACCCAGTGGCGTTCGTGAATAAATTAGTTACCAAATCTATAATCATTACTTATTCAAATACTTATGTCATTAGGCATCAAAATAATACAAAAACCGCTCTTTACAAAGCCGTCTAAGGGGTTGTTAATCGCTACCCCCTTTTATACATCTCGTAAACTAAACATAGTATCAGGATGAAATTTTCAGGATAAATACTTAATTAATTAAGGATGACAATGATGCAAAAGTTGTTTTCTGCAAAGCCGTCTAAGGGTTGTTAATTTCCACCCTCTTTAATACATCTGGAAAACTAAACATAGTATCAGGATGAAATTCTGTGGATAAATACTTTATTAATTATGGAAAACAATGAAGCAAACGCCGTTTTTTACAAAGCCGTCTAAGGGTTGTTAATAGCTACCACCTTTTATACATCTTGAAAACTAAACGTAGCATCAGGATGAAATTTTCAGGATAAATACTTTATTGATTAAGGATGACAATGGAGCAAATGCCGGTTTTTGCAAAGCCGTCTACGGGTTGTTCATAGCTACCACTTTTATACATCTTGAAAACTAAACATAGTATCAGGACGAAATTTTCAGGATAAATACTTTATTAATTAAGGATAACAATGATGCAAAAGTTCTTTTTTGCAAAACCGCCTAAGGGTTGTTCATAGCTACCCCTTTTATACGTCTTGAAAACTAAACATAGTATCTGGATTAAACTCTCAGGATAATTACTTTATTAATTAATGATAACAATGATGCAAAAGTTGGTTGTTGCAAAGCCGTCTAAGGGCTGTTCATAACTACCCCCTTTTATATATCTTGAAAACTAAACATAGTATCAGGATGAAATTTTCAGGATAAATACTTTATTGATTAAGGATGACAATGGAGCAAAAGCCGGTTTTTGCAAAGCCGTCTAAGGGTTGTTCATAGCTACCCCTTTTATACATTTTGAAAACTAAACATAGTATCAGGACGAAATTTTCAGGATAAATACTTTATTAATTAAGGATAACAATGATGCAAAAGTTGTTTTTTGCAAAGCCGTTTAAGGGTTGTTAATAGCTACCCCTTTTATACATCTTGAAAGCTAAACATAATATCAGGATGAAATTCTCAGGAGAAATACTTTATCAATTAAGTATGACCATTAAGCAAAAGCGGTTTTTTGCAAAGCCGTCTAAGGGTTGTTCATAGCTACCCCTTTTATACGTCTTGAAAACTAAACATAGTATCTGGATTAAACTCTCAGGATAATTACTTTATTAATTAATGATAACAATGATGCAAAAGTTGGTTGTTGCAAAGCCGTCTAAGGGCTGTTCATAACTACCCCCTTTTATATATCTTGAAAACTAAACATAGTATCAGGATGAAATTTTCAGGATAAATACTTGATTGATTAAGGATGACAATGGAGCAAAAGCCGGTTTTTTGCAAAGCCGTCTAAGGGTTGTTCATAGCTACCCCTTTTATACATCTTGAAAACTAAACATAGTATCAGGACGAAATTTTCAGGATAAATACTTTATTAATTAAGGATAACAATGATGCAAAAGTTCTTTTTTGCAAAACCGTCTAAGGGTTGTTCATAGCTACCCCTTTTATGCGTCTTGAAAACTAAACATAGTATCTGGATTAAACTCTCAGGATAATTACTTTATTAATTAATGATAACAATGATGCAAAAGTTGGTTGTTGCAAAGCCGTCTAAGGGCTGTTCATAACTACCCCCATTTATATATCTTGAAAACTAAACATAGTATCAGGATGAAATCTTCAGGATAAATACTTTATTGATTAAGGATGACAATGGAGCAAAAGCCGGTTTTTGCAAAGCCGTCTAAGGGTTGTTCATAGCTACCCCTTTTATACATCTTGAAAACTAAACATAGTATCAGGACGAAATTTTCAGGATAAATACTTTATTAATTAAGGATAACAATGATGCAAAAGTTCTTTTTTGCAAAACCGCCTAAGGGTTGTTCATAGCTACCCCTTTTATACGTCTTGAAAACTAAACATAGTATCAGGATTAAACTCTCAGGATAATTACTTTATTAATTAAGGATAGCAATGATGCAAAAGTTGTTTTTTGCAAAACCGTCTAAGGGTTGTTCATAGCTACCCCTTTTATACGTCTTGAAAACTAAACATAGTATCAGGATTAAACTCTCAGGATAATTACTTTATTAATTAAGGATAGCAATGATGCAAAAGTTGTTTTTTGCAAAGCCGTCTAAGAGTTGTTCATAGCTACCACTTTTATACATTTTGAAAACTAAACATAGTATCAGGACGAAATTTTCAGGAGAAATACTTTATCAATTAAGGATGACAATTAAGCAAAAGCGGTTTTTTGCAAAGCCGTCTAAGGGTTGTTCATAGCTACCCCTTTTATACATTTTGAAAACTAAACATAGTATCAGGACGAAATTTTCAGGATAATTACTTTATTAGTTAAGGATAACAATGATGCAAAAGTTGTTTTTTTGCAAAACCGTCTAATGGTTGTTCATAGCTACCCCTTTTATACGTCTTGAAAACTAAACATAGTATCAGGATTAAACTCTCAGGATAATTACTTTATTAATTAAGGATAGCAATGATGCAAAAGTTGTTTTTTGCAAAGCCGTCTAAGAGTTGTTCATAGCTACCACTTTTATACATTTTGAAAACTAAACATAGTATCAGGATGAAATTTTCAGGATAAATACTTTATTAATTAAGGATAACAATGATGCAAAAGTTGTTTTTTGCAAAGCCGTTTAAGGGTTGTTTATAGCTACCCCCTTTTATACATCTTGAAAGCTAAACATAATATCAGGATGAAATTCTCAGGAGAAATACTTTATCAATTAAGGATGACAATTAAGCAAAAGCGGTTTTTTGCAAAGCCGTCTAAGGGTTGTTCATAGCTACCCCTTTTATACATTTTGAAAACTAAACATAGTATCAGGATGAAATTTTCAGGATAATTACTTTATTAGTTAAGGATAACAATGATGCAAAAGTTGTTTTTTTGCAAAACCGTCTAAGGGTTGTTCATAGCTACCCCTTTTATACATCTTGAAAACTAAACATAGTATCAGGACGAAATTTTCAGGATAAATACTTTATTAATTAAGGATAACAATGATGCAAAAGTTCTTTTTTGCAAATCCGTCTAAGGGTTGTTCATAGCTACCCCTTCTATGCGTCTTGAAAACTAAACGTATCTGGATTAAACTCTCAGGATAATTACTTTATTAATTAATGATAACAATGATGCAAAAGTTGGTTGTTGCAAAGCCGTCTAAGGGCTGTTCATAACTACCCCCTTTTATATATCTTGAAAACTAAACATAGTATCAGGATGAAATTTTCAGGATAAATACTTTATTGATTAAGGATGACAATGGAGCAAAAGCCGGTTTTTGCAAAGCCGTCTAAGGGTTGTTCATAGCTACCCCTTTTATACATCTTGAAAACTAAACATAGTATTAGGATGAAATTCTCAGGATAAATACTTTATTAATTAAGGATAACAATGATGCAAAAGTTGTTTTTTGCAAAGCCGTTTAAGGGTTGTTAATAGCTACCCCTTTTATACATCTTGAAAGCTAAACATTATATCAGGATGAAATTCTCAGGAGAAATACTTTATCAATTAAGTATGACAATTAAGCAAAAGCGGTTTTTTGCAAAACCGTCTAAGGGTTGTTCATAGCTACCCCTTTTATACATTTTGAAAACTAAACATAGTATCAGGACGAAATTTTTAGGATAAATTTTAAAAAAATATTAATTAAGGATAACAATGATGCAAAAGTTAGTTGTTTTTTGCAAAGCCGTTTAAGGGTTGTTTATAGCTACCCCCTTTTATACATCTTGAAAGCTAAACATAATATCAGGATGAAATTCTCAGGAGAAATACTTTATCAATTAAGTATGACAATTAAGCAAAAGCGGTTTTTTGCAAAACCGTCTAAGGGTTGTTCATAGCTACCCCTTTTATACATTTTGAAAACTAAACGTAGTATCAGGACGAAATTTTCAGGATAAATACTTTATTAATTAAGGATAACAATGATGCAAAAGTTCTTTTTTGCAAAACCGTCTAAGGGTTGTTCATAGCTACCCCTTTTATGCGTCTTGAAAACTAAACATAGTATCTGGATTAAACTCTCAGGATAATTACTTTATTAATTAATGATAACAATGATGCAAAAGTTGGTTGTTGCAAAGCCGTCTTAAGGGCTGTTCATAACTACCCCCTTTTATATATCTTGAAAACTAAACATAGTATCAGGATGAAATTTTCAGGATAAATACTTTATTGATTAAGGATGACAATGGAGCAAAAGCCGGTTTTTGCAAAGCCGTCTAAGGGTTGTTCATAGCTACCCCTTTTATACATTTTGAAAACTAAACATAGTATCAGGACGAAATTTTCAGGATAAATACTTTATTAATTAAGGATAACAATGATGCAAAAGTTGTTTTTTGCAAAGCCGTTTAAGGGTTGTTTATAGCTACCCCCTTTTATACATCTTGAAAGCTAAACATAATATCAGGATGAAATTCTCAGGAGAAATACTTTATCAATTAAGTATGACAATTAAGCAAAAGCGGTTTTTTGCAAAACCGTCTAAGGGTTGTTCATAGCTACACCTTTTATACATTTTGAAAACTAAACGTAGTATCAGGACGAAATTTTCAGGATAAATACTTTATTAATTAAGGATAACAATGATGCAAAAGTTCTTTTTTGCAAAACCGTCTAAGGGTTGTTCATAGCTACCCCTTTTATGCGTCTTGAAAACTAAACATAGTATCTGGATTAAACTCTCAGGATAATTACTTTATTAATTAATGATAACATTGATGCAAAAGTTGGTTGTTGCAAAGCCGTCTTAAGGGCTGTTCATAACCACCCCCTTTTATATATCTTGAAAACTAAACATAGTATCAGGATGAAATTTTCAGGATAAATACTTTATTGATTAAGGATGACAATGGAGCAAAAGCCGGTTTTTGCAAAGCCGTCTAAGGGTTGTTCATAGCTACCCCTTTTATACATTTTGAAAACTAAACATAGTATCAGGACGAAATTTTCAGGATAAATACTTTATTAATTAAGGATAACAATGATGCAAAAGTTGTTTTTTGCAAAGCCGTTTAAGGGTTGTTTATAGCTACCCCCTTTTATACATCTTGAAAGCTAAACATAATATCAGGATGAAATTCTCAGGAGAAATACTTTATCAATTAAGGATGACAATTAAGCAAAAGCGGTTTTTTGCAAAGCCGTCTAAGGGTTGTTCATAGCTACCCCTTTTATACATTTTGAAAACTAAACATAGTATCAGGATGAAATTTTCAGGATAATTACTTTATTAATTAATGATAACAATGATGCAAAAGTTGTTTTTTTGCAAAACCGTCTAATGGTTGTTCATAGCTACCCCTTTTATACGTCTTGAAAACTAAACATAGTATCAGGATTAAACTCTCAGGATAATTACTTTATTAATTAAGGATAGCAATGATGCAAAAGTTGTTTTTTGCAAAACCGTCTAAGGGTTGTTCATAGCTACCCCTTTTATACGTCTTGAAAACTAAACATAGTATCAGGATTAAACTCTCAGGATAATTACTTTATTAATTAAGGATAGCAATGATGCAAAAGTTGTTTTTTGCAAAGCCGTCTAAGAGTTGTTCATAGCTACCACTTTTATACATTTTGAAAACTAAACATAGTATCAGGACGAAATTTTCAGGAGAAATACTTTATCAATTAAGGATGACAATTAAGCAAAAGCGGTTTTTTGCAAAGCCGTCTAAGGGTTGTTCATAGCTACCCCTTTTATACATTTTGAAAACTAAACATAGTATCAGGACGAAATTTTCAGGATAATTACTTTATTAGTTAAGGATAACAATGATGCAAAAGTTGTTTTTTTGCAAAACCGTCTAATGGTTGTTCATAGCTACCCCTTTTATACGTCTTGAAAACTAAACATAGTATCAGGATTAAACTCTCAGGATAATTACTTTATTAATTAAGGATAGCAATGATGCAAAAGTTGTTTTTTGCAAAGCCGTCTAAGAGTTGTTCATAGCTACCACTTTTATACATTTTGAAAACTAAACATAGTATCAGGACGAAATTTTCAGGATAAATACTTTATTAATTAAGGATAACAATGATGCAAAAGTTGTTTTTTGCAAAGCCGTTTAAGGGTTGTTTATAGCTACCGCCTTTTATACATCTTGAAAGCTAACATAATATCAGGATGAAATTCTCAGGAGAAATACTTTATCAATTAAGGATGACAATTAAGCAAAAGCGGTTTTTTGCAAAACCGTCTAAGGGTTGTTCATAGCTACCCCTTTTATACGTCTTGAAAACTAAACATAGTATCAGGATTAAACTCTCAGGATAATTACTTTATTAATTAAGGATAACAATGATGCAAAAGCGGTTTTTTGCAAAGCCGTCTAAGGGTTGTTAATAGCTACCCCTTTTATACATCTTGAAAATTAAACATAATATCAGGATGAAATTTTCAGGATAATTACTTTATTAATTAAGGATAGCAATGATTCAAAAGTTGTTTTTTGCAAAGCCGTCTAAGGGTTGTTCATAGCTACCCCCTTTTATACATCTTGAAAACTAAACATAATATCAGGATGAAATTTTCACGATAAATACTTTATTAAGGATAACAATGATGCAAAAGTTGTTTTTTGCAAAACCGTCTAAGGGTTGTTCATAGCTACCCCTTTTATACGTCTTGAAAACTAAACATAGTATCAGGATTAAACTCTCTGGATAATTACTTTATTAATTAAGGATAACAATGATGCAAAAGCGGTTTTTTGCAAAGCCGTCTAAGGGTTGTTCATAGCTACCCCTTTTATACATCTTGAAAACTAAACATAGTATCAGGACGAAATTTTCAGGATAAATACTTTATTAATTAAGGATAACAATGATGCAAAAGTTGTTTTTTGGAAATCCGTTTAAGGGTTGTTCATAGCTACCCCTTTTATACATCTTGAAAACTAAACATAATATCAGGATGAAATTCTCAGGAGAAATACTTTATTAATTAAGGATGACAATTAAGCAAAAGCGGTTTTTTGCAAAGCCGTCTAAGGGTTGTTAATAGCTACCCCTTTTATACATCTTGAAAATTAAACATAATATCAGGATGAAATTTTCAGGATAATTACTTTATTAATTAAGGATAACAATGATGCAAAAGTTGTTTTTTGCAAAGCCGTCTAAGGGTTGTTCATAGCTACCCCCTTTTATACATCTTGAAAACTAAACGTAGCATCAGGATGAAATTTTCAGGATAATTACTTTATTAATTAAGGATAGCAATGATTCAAAAGTTGTTTTTTGCAAAGCCGTCTAAGGGTTGTTCATAGCTACCCCCTTTTATATGAACAACCCTTAGACGGTTTTGCAAAAAAACAACTTCTGCATCATTGTTATTCTTAATTAATAAAGTTTTTATCCTGAAAATTTCATCCTGATACTATGTTTAGTTTACGAGATGTATGAAAGGGGGTAGCGATTAACAACTCTTTAAACGGCTTTGTAAAGAGCGGTTTTTGTATTATTTTTATGCTTAATGACATAAGTATTTGAATAAGTAATGATTATAGATTTGGTAACTAATTTATTCACGAACGCCACTGGGTTGTCGTGTATTTCCGTAAATTTTGGCTGCTGAAACTGGCCGCTCTTTTCACACCGGTGGGCATACACTGATTTGGAATCTCTTTTTTGTTTTTCTTCATTGTTCCTACATACGTCAAACCTTTTCCTAGTAATTCACGAGCTGCCTCAATTGAACTATACCAGTTGTTCGCGGTTATGTTTCGTTTTGAATGATAAAAGGGTTCTGTCATTCTCATAACTACCTGAGTGGGATTGGATAGCTGAGTTCCTTTTTCTACCTGTCTTCTGCAGTCTTGCGGAACAATATCTTTTCCTGTGTATATTTCAGCATTACACTTGTAGTGCGTTTTTGAATCGGCCAAAATTTGAATCTTTATCCCATACTTTGCCGGTTTCTTTGGGATGTACATTCGAAATGAACATCTTCCTCTAAAGGGAAGTAACATTTCATCCAAAGTTAAGAAAAGCCCTGGGGTATAGTTGATTTTACAATTGTGAACAAACTGGTTGAAAACACTAGAGATAACGAGCAAGTTTATGTGTTTTTCGTCTTTCGGCTGGTCGTCCAACCGTACACCAGCCAAGAAAAAAAGAAATCTTGCTAGTGCACCGAAAAATATCTCTGCCTGTTCCATCAGTTCACCAAAGCGATCTGAGATCTTCATGGCCATATTTAAAAAGACCTTGCAAATAAAGTAAGCCAATAAAAGCTTCAAATTCCACCATATTTGTTGGTTGTATAAAACGAGGAAGAAATTTACTACGTGAATCAGCTTTAGTTTTAATGACTGGTACTTGAGTTTCATCGTATCGATTTTCTTATTAGTGTTTATGACAATTTCTTCTAATATGCCGTCGACGATCAAAAGCCTCCAAGCTTGTAATGGAGACTCAGAAGGAGGTTTTTTTCTACGGGACCTTTTAAACCAGGTAAAATGGTGTGGATATTTTCTGCTCGTTCACGTTCTCTCACTGGTGCCTGCTTTGCCCATTTCATGGAAGGCTTCCCTTTTTTTATTAGTTCTTCCATAAAAAATGTTTTTCTTGAATTATCTTCTAATTCATTACTCCCCGTATCTAAATTACTGCTATGTGTATTATTCTTATAATTTTTGTTCTCGCTGTCTTCCTCATCTGACCCTGCATCTTCTTCACTTGAAGGTACCCATTCAACATTAGTATCTGTGTCATGGTCACAAATATTTCAAGATCGCCATCTTGAGGAACACGACGTACAGCTTCAGATTCCTCATTAACTGTAAAGGTTTTAGAGGTCGATGGTTGCCTGCCCAAAGATCGTCACTTGCCAATATATCGGCAAGCTGCTTTTCAGATAAAGGCTTTCTGTTTTCCATAATTGCTGTAAAAAATAATATGTTTTACTAGAAATATATGTACTACGTGCCCAGCAACCACGCCTATAGTAATTATACTGTGCTAGTCAAAAGTCCCCTCCCCTCCTTGTATCTTTTGAACGGTTTTACTTATACTAATGAAATTTGGAGGGTGAATATAAACGGATATAAGCGTCTCAACTAGTCATGATAAGTGACGTAATAGTCATATATGACGTCACAGGGCCACAGTGACCAATAATTTTAAATAGTACCTTATGGCAAGTGACATCTCGTTTGAAAGGTATTAAAATTACCTATTCAGTAATACTAATTTTGTTAGGGTTTAGGTTGATTTTGATAGAAAAATTAAATAAATACTAAAATTATAGTTTGGCATTTAATTAATCAAGATTCAAGGACCAATTCATATAGTAAATGTTGGAAATGTGCTTCACTTAATTCCTGACAGTAATGCATTCTATTGCTAAACTCTTGTCGTACTAGTTCAAATGTGTCTGCGGAAATTGCTCTACATTCTTCAACAATTCTTTGTTTCAAAATGTGCATACTGCCAGGTGCTGTAGCGTAAACCTTAGATTTTAAGTACCCCCACAGAAAGAAATCTAATGGTGTCAGGTCTGGTGACCGAGCTGGCCATTCTATCGGACCTCGTCGTCCAATCCATCTGCCACGATATTCTTCAACCAAGTAACGTCTTACTGCACCATAATAGTGTGCAGGAGCACCATCTTGTTGGAACGTTATTTCCAAGTTGCCGAATTAATCTAGATTATCTTCCAAAATTTCAAGAATTAACGGTTCAATTGCGTTTTGTAACATATCCAGATACACTTCACCGGTTAAGTTAGCATTGAGAAAAACAGGTCCAACTATGTGGTTTCCCAAAATACCTGCCCAAACATTTACTTTTTCTGGAAATTGAGTATGTTTTTCACGAAAGATTTGAGGATTTGTGTCACTCCAATATCTCACATTTTGTGTGTTAACGTTTCCATTGAGGAAGAAAGTACTTTCGTCACTAAAACAAATTGATTTTATGTAGTCTGGGTGTTGGATAATTTGATTGGACATATTTTCACAGAATTCGAATCTTCGGCCAGGGTCATCATCTGAAAGTTGGTGCACCATTTTTGATTTGTATGGATGAAACTTGTTTTTAGCCAACACCCTATGTACTGTCCTTTGACTGACTTCACTGATAGACGCAACTTGGGCTGTAGAAGAAGTAGGATGTACTACCATTTCTGCAATTATGTCGATTTTTTTGTCGTCACTAATTGTTGGTCGACCAGATCGTTTGACATCTTGAACACTACCGGTTGCTTCAAACTTCTGAAGAAGTTCACTCAAATAAGTCCTCGATATAGGGCGATCGGGGTACCTCATTAAAAAGACGTTCCGCTGCATGGAAATTGTTTCTACATTCACCAATTAGTAAGATAGCTGCTACTTTGTCGGCTACCGTACGAACCATTTTGTCTATCTAGACACTTAAACGTCGCGTTAAAGAATAATTAAACTGAATAGTCAAGGTATAAAAATTTATCAAAGTAAAAACAACGAGAGAATTAAAAAACGTCAACTTTTTTGACAATTAACCAGAGGCAGACCTTACAATCTTGATTAATTAAATGCTAAACTATAATTTTAGTATTTATTTAATTTTTCTATCAAAATCAACCTAAACCCTAACAAAATTAGTTTTCCCATCTTTTCTGCTTCAAAAAGGTATACCTTATTGAAGTCGCTAGGACCAACGGTTTACGAGAAAAATGCATCCGATGCATGCAAATTATCCAAAAGCGCCAAACATTAATATAATTATTTAATTATTATTTTGAAATGTAATTGGAAACTCGCCTGATGAATAGCACGATAGATACTGGTATACAGTCATATGGTATATTGCTCTTATATAGATCACTCACCGGATGTTGGTGTTTTCTAAATGTATTGTCTAGAAACTACGTTACTACTTTAGGAGATAATTTTACGTTTTGATAATAAATATACATTGTTCTAGAAAAAAACTTAATATCCGGATGTAGAAATATTATTTATTATTGCGCAATTATTCAATCGAGATCATTACTTTCCTTAGAATATTCTAGAAACTACATCATACTACTGTGTTTCTTAATTTAAGATATAAATAAACCGGAAACTACCTTAAAGACTATTTTATTATAGCAAATACATTTATTAACAAATTCGTTGATTTCACAAGTTATTTTGCTGTTTATTTGTTACATTGCATTGAGTAGTAAATTATAAAAATGATAGTTTACATATTGATATAAATTTCGAATAACAATGTTAAAAATATATATAATTTTTACATCTGGATATATTGTGGTTTGTGCAGATAACGCATCTATTGGCTTCTTTTAATGTAGAGGTGATTTTATTATGCACATCAACATTTATTAAGAGATTCTTTTTTTCTGTATCGAGTACTAAATTTTAAAAATGATAGTTTACATTTTGATTTAAATTTCGAATAAGAATGATAAGAATATATATATATATATATATATATATATATATATATATATATATATATATTATTTAAAATAATAATAATATACGTCACGCCGGATGTTAATAAACGTTTGTATGCGGATGAGTTTGTATAGTGTAATATTTTTTACATGTGAATTAAGTATAAATCTTAAAATGCAATTATTTATTATCAATATGCGTAACTTCGACTGTTTCCATTTTATAATTGAAATGTAATTAGCAAATTCATCATTTTTAACTAGTATATGCATTTCTTCAATATCGATTTTAGAATTTTCAACCGCATCGTGACGTCAGCATAAACATTTCTATACGTTGTGTGACGTCAGCATAAACATTTATATAGATATCACGCTTTCTACATCGTATATCTTATAAGACTCAATATCGCAATGCTACCGCCAACTATCCAGAGTTCGAATCTCGCAGCGAGCAAACAATTTTTCAGGGTATACTTCTACCGGAAGTAGGCGCGTCAACGTCTTTACCAGCAGCGATCAGCAACGGCGAAGAACGAAGGTGGCTTCTTCAGTAACTGCGAAGAACCCTCCGAATACCTGAAGAAGCCACCTTCTGCAGCAACAATGCCTGCTTGGCTCTTCCGTATTCCAACATCCCAAGATGGCTGCCACATCTCTCATTGGCCAACAGATAGGACACCCCCTTGCTAATCTTAACAGGGCGGAGCCCATCCTCGCATTCCATTGGCCTGACGTCACTGCAAATTCCATCAAGCGGAGCTTACCTCTCGTCTCTCATTGGTCCTCCAACCGCAAACTTCCGTAGGCGGCGGGGCGTATCTGCTCGCTCACCTCGCTGATTATGTAATGTCACTTCCTGTCGCAGAACCTGCTTAGCCTTACTACTTTCATAAAATATTTTACCATGTGAACATGTTTTTGGTTTAGAATACAGGAATGAATTTCAGGATTTATGTCTAGTGTAAAAATAATTTTCTCCCGTTTTTTTATAAAAAAATTGGACACCTATTGTGAAAAAACGCAACCTACTGTTTTATTCCAAGTATTGTCCATCGCTTGCCACTACTTTTTCCAATTTGTCTGATAGCATACGGACACCGCGTTCGAAGAATGCTTCATCTTCTGGTATCTTCATATGATGTGAGGTGTTGCTCAGGCATACCATGCGCTATCGATCGAAACAAGTGGGAATTGGAGGGAGCAATGTCTGGTAAATACGTCGGGTGAGGTAAAACTTCCCAATAGAGTGTTTCCCAGTAGGTTTTGACAGGTAGCTTAACATGTGAACGTCATCATTAGTATAATTTTATTGTCTGGAGTAATATTCGGCGCCTAGTAATGGTTTTGTTCGGTTTATGCAACTCATAATACACGACACCAAACTGATCTCACCAAATACGGAAGAGTTTTTTTCTATGAATATTTGGCTTAGCTGTAGATGTTGAAGCATTACCAGGTGATCCCTATGATTTCTTCCTTTTTGGATTATCGTGACATAGTGGATCCATTTTTCATCACCAGCGGTGCAGAAATCCCTTTCATTTATGTCTGACAAACAGCATTTCACATGTCAAAAAACGGCGTTCAATGTTTCTCCGTGTCAGTTCATATTTTCCTTGTTTTTGAATGATTCCCAATCATTTCAACCGATGTGAAATTGCATGTTGAGTCACTTTTAATGCAAATGAAAGCTATTTTTGCGTTTGGAACGAATCTTCATCCAATAATGCTTTTAATTCCGCGACTTCCTAGAGTTTCGGTTTTCCGTTACGTGCTTTGTCTTCCGATTTCAAATTTAACATTCTTAAACTTTTGATACCAGTCACGTCTACTTAATGCAGGCTTAACATATGCTTCTACAAGCAGCTAATACGCCTCAGCGCGACGTTTCAGAAGCGGATTCAGTTTCCATCACCACACTGAGGATGTTTTCGCACATTTTAGTCGAATTCATGTATACTCTGATTTTTTCCCCACGCACTTGACTACTCTCGGAATCGAACTACTTCACTTACTACTATTTTCACTTACGAACCTGATGCCTTTACCATTGAGCCACTGAGTAATCTAATATATATTTTTTAGAACTTGTATTAAACTTTTCGTGGTTGTGCAGTCTTATCAGATTTTCTGTCAGTGCTATTTAAGTGGCTTTTTCTAGTTTTCGAGAAGTTATATTCGCTCCTTTACCACTATCTGTATATAGGCCGGGAGCCCATCGCAATCCATTAAAATTGTAGTTTACAAATTTTAAGGTACCAAATGTTGTAGACACACACCTACTGAACAACGTGCTGATCGTCTGCCGCTCCAAAACGGGTATTTAGACGCTACACATTTTTGAAAAATGAGAAAAATTAAACGCTTTCAATTTTTTGTATTACTGAAAACGGATTTCACAGTCAGTTAGGGACACCCGTAGAGGTCATCAAAATCATCGGCAGACAATCCAAATGTGGGGCAAAGTGCGCGGCAGGCGCGATTCAAATTTTGAAAATAATCCCTAACGATAATTTTTAAACCTATTCTGAATTTCAGAACAGTCAAACTTTCTTTGGAGATATTGCTGCATGTAAATGAGACAGACATCATACGACAGTCATTATTTTCAAAACCAAGTGAAAAAAAGTGTTTAATCTGCTCTGCCTACTTTCAGAAAATAAGTTATTTCCTTGGCTATCTAGAAAAAAATGTGTAGTTTTGATATATCTATGTATTCTTACAGTACCAAATCATGACCTCTTCTGTTTACCTGTTTTGGTGATATAAAAAAACCTTTTGTAGCTCGCTGAATGAAATATAATTGTTTTAAAATGAAATATAAAATAATAAATTGTATTTCTGTATTATAAGTGTTTTGTAACTGTGGTTTCCTATTAGTGGAGTTGATCGGCCTATTTCCACAGTTTATTTTTTTATGTTTAGCCCGGTGGGTATTACGTTGTTATCACGGGCTTTGCAGAGGAAGGTTAGATGATTCTCCTCTAGTGCTAGCTTGTTCATTGATGTTTCAAGCTTTCTGAAAAGTTGTTTGACTTCGAGGCCGTACCGAGTTACTAATTCTGTATTATAAGTGTTTTGTAACTGTGGTTTCCTATTAGTGGAGTTGATCGGCCTATTTCCACAGTTATAAACTGTGGAAATAGGCCGATCAACTCCACTAATAAATTGTATATTACAATGATATAATATACAAATAAACTAGCTGATTAAAATCACATTGTGTGAGTTAACTAGGTTTGGCTAGCCGTTAAAAAAAACAGTGAATCCATGAACTATCAAATTGAATAAATAAAAAAAAAAACAGTAAGTATTTAAGTTGGTATTACTCCTAACTAGCTCTCAAGTATTTTGTATTTATTAGCTTCCGAGTTGAACTTTTATTGTCATATTAATATTACCGTTCCACTTATAGACCTGAAAATGATAAAAAATATTATGGGTACCTATTTTATAATTATTTCCTTACAAAACAAACTAGATGAATGCTAGTGCATTACAGTACTTTCTTGCAAAATACTAAAAAATGTGTTGGGTGTTTTTATATCTTTGAAATATTCAGCTGTTTTAGAAATGTTTAATAAAAACAAAAAACTGACCCTAATAACCCCCCCCCCCTCTCTCTGAGATATGCGGACATCATGGCCGATCTTGACGAAACTTGGCCAAAAGTTTTAAAATGAGCTACTAAGTCGATTTAGCGATTGTGAAAAAAAAGTCGATTGGATAACCTTTCTCTACCTACTATGTATATGTAGGTTGAAAGTTAAAAATAGATATCTCGCTTATCTTTCAAGATAACTATGGACTGTTTCATATCATTTTAAATTAAATTTCGCTCCCTTTCAAATAAAGTAAAAATATGTGTATGTAATACTAGCAATGCGAGGAATGTTTTCAATTTCCGGAAAAACCGGAAATAGTGTTTTCATCAGGATATCATTTCATTAGCACAAATGAGCAAAGTCTATTTCCAAAATCCCAAGTTTATATCCAAAATAGTTAGGAAGTTATGACAATATCAATATTAAATATTTGAAAATTCATATCTTCTATACTAGTAGCTTTAGAAGAAGCAGGTTAGTTGGATTCATAAAAGTGGCTGGTTGCCTAGAAAATATAAAAAAAACAAAACAAAAGCTTGGAGAGGATTTTGAATAAATCAATTTCGAATAATGAGTTTGACCCTTTAAATGTAGGCAAATTTATACCATAATGTATATTATATGTATTATATGTATATATATATATTTCTAAAAAATATATATTTTGTGACTGTAACTGCGGCCACATTCAATTTTGAAAGTTTAAAAAATTCCAGTTTATGTGAGTTATTGATCACCTAAATTTCAATCTTTGCCCCCAAAATAACACCTTTATTTTCACTCCCTGTATACCTATTGCCTTCATAGGCCTTCGTAGGCCTTCATTCCAAATTTCATCAAAATCATCCGGCGAGTGACCACAGACACACACACACACAGACATTTTGAAAAATTTTCAAAATTTTGGTTTTCGATTTTTTTTCGATCGCAATACTTTCTTGTTTAGCAAGAAAGTAACAATAAGCAACGGATGAGAAAACATACCAATGGTTATCGTTTGCTAGAATGTAGTAATTAAATTTCTTCGTCCGATTCAGGTCTGTCAGTATCCGAGTAAAATGCTCCAATTTCACATTCTCGTTCAGAATCTGAATCATCTTCTTGAATTGTGATTTCTGTAGTGGACTGAGGGGTAGCAGAACCCTCATACCATAGAGGATACAACTTTTCATCATTGATTTCCCAGCCATTTTCACTAGGATTGTAAAATTCCGGTTTTCCTTTATATGCATTTTGATTAATTCTTTTAATGGTTGGTTTACGTCTGTTGTATTCTTATGTCCATATAATAAGCACACAAATTTCTCAACTTGGGATATATGATTTTCATTGAGGATTTCATTTCTTCCCAGTTTAGAAAATGATGTAATTGCAGCAGGAGACTTTTCCATAACCTTTAGTGGCCTGATTTTCCCTTTTTCTATGGAAAGCAACAGTGTAGTTACAGCCTGTGAAAGCATGCAGAACTAGCAATGCCTCGCAAAGCTCTTGTCCATAGGCGTTGAAAATTTTCCTAGCATCAATGTATCTACAATTATTTCGTGATTAGTCGCCTATCTCCATCCATGGATATATGTCTGGTGAACAGTTATTCATAATACCAAGTAGAATAATCAGTATGTCGGAATCGTAAGTTTCGATTACGACGTTTCAAGATGAAACGCCGCATTTTGAGATGTGTAACGTAATCCTATAAACTGCCTCTGCTTGGCAAGATTTTAGGTCTACGTTTAAGCCGTACCATAAAATCCCATTTTTGCATCAAAAGTGTAACCCTACTCTCCAGCAGTAATACAATTTTTTTTGTTTACGATTACAAGTGCAGCGGCATTGGAATTTTTCCAGTGGGTTGTAAAAAAGTTATCAAACGTACTCTAAAGCTACTGCATTCTAGAAAACCATAACCATTGGTGTGTTTTCTCCTCCGTTGCTTATTTTTTGTTTTGTATATAAATAACTATAAAATAAGTATCCATAATATTTTTTATCATTTTCAGGTGCCTATAAATGGAACGATAATATGAATATGACTATAAAAGTACAACTCTGAAGCTAATAAATACAATTACATTTATTCAAACTTTAAAAATGAAACTTGACATATTTAGATAGCTAATTAGGTGTTATACCAACTTAAACATTTCCTGTTTTTGTGTTTTTATTTATTCTATTTCATAGTTCATTCATTGTTTCACTGTTTCTTTTAAACGCCCAGCGATACCTAGTTAAGTCACACCATTTGTTGTTTTTAATCAACTAGTTTATTTGTACATTATAATATACAATTTATTATTTTACATTTCATTTTAAAACAATTATATTTCATTCAGCGAGCTTTAAATGGTTTTTTTTTATATCACCCAAACAGGTAAACTAGCCGAGGTCATGTTTTGGTACTTTAAGAATACATAGATATATAACCAAACTATATATTTTTTTCTATATAGCCAAGGAAATAACTTATTTTCTGAAAGTAGGCAGATTAAGTGGTTTTCAATCAACTTCAAAAAGTTGGTTAATTCGTCTGGATGTTTGTGTGTCTTCTGTCTGTGTATCTGTGCGTTGCACGATGTTACAGGGTTTACAAAGATGGAAGTGGTGTCATCTTGTAGGAAATTCTTTGTTGATTCCAAATCTCTGGTAGATTTTTTGATCTGATCACCTGTTCGCGATAGGGTGGCCGTTAAAATCAAAATCTCGATATTAAGATACGAGCCATTTTTATAATATTTTTTTCTGCTAATTTAAGATATATTAATAATCAAAAATTGTTCGTTCATATATATATATATATATATATATATATATATATATATATATATATATATATATATGAACGAACAATTTTGATTATTAATATATCTTAAATTAGCAGAAAAATATTATAAAATCGTATCTTATATATATATATATATATATATATATATATATATATATATATATATATATGAACGAACAATTTTTGATTATTAATATATCTTAAATTAGCAGAAAAAATATTATAAAAATGGCTCGTATCTTTATATATATATATATATATATATATATATATATATATATATATATATATATATCTATACAGTGCGTTCAATATAATCGGACGCACTCAATAACTCTTTTGTATTGCGTTTCACAAGAAAGTGTTTAAATAGTTTCATTCATTTACTAATATTCTATTACGTGCTTGGTTTAGATAATTTTTTAAGCTTCCGGTTTGACCGGAAGCTCACCTATTATCGCCAATAAAACCATTCATAATCCACTCGCAAAATTCTACGCGTAACCCAGGATCCTCATCTTGCAATTCTTGGACACGTTGAAGATAAGGCCGCAGAAGTTGTTCTTTCAATGTTCCTTGAACAGTATCCTTTGGTGTATCAAATAGTCTTGCCACTCTTCCCAAGCTTTCTCTTGGATTTTCTTCAACAGCGTTTAGGATTGCTTCTTCCGTTTCAACCTGAACTTGCAGAGGGTGACCTACATCTACAGTGAATTTCGTCAATGTGCCAAATTCCCTTAGCCATCTATCTTCTGCAGCAAAGGTGGAATGATGGGGAATACGTCTGTTTGGAAACCTTTCTCTGTATATTCGTGCTGCTGCTCGACAATTCATTCTACACTCTCCTAATATTAAATGCATATCGGTGAGTTCGTTAAAAGAATATTCCATTTTTACGAATTTAAAGATGAAACGTTCCGTATGTGTTCTTGTAGTAACAAAACAATTAAACTGACAGATTAGATTAGATATCACATGAGGAAAGCCACCTTCGATTTTGGTTTTAAAAAAATGTGTGATCGTATACATTCTTTGCAAAGGTGAGCATTTATTTAAATACACACTAGATCTTTTGTTTGACATGAAATACGTTGTTCCACATTGCTACAGTGATGAAAGTATTGTTCAACAACAAAATTTTAAAATGATTATTCTCATCGACAGATCTACCAAAATTTAAAAAATTTTTTAATTAAAAATGGGAATTCTGCCGAAATAACGAAACATTGCTCTAATACCCATTCCGATTTAACGATTTGCAGGGTTTCACAAAACAGTTTTTTTTCTTTAGCGAAAATTTGCATGGGGGATTTTGTTTTGAAAAACTAATATGATATTAAGTGACAGCTTTCAATTGTTATGATTGTGTCGATAGGAAAAGTTCTGAATGATAGTATGACGTCATAGTCGTAAAAATCTAGGAGGCCATGTCTTAAAGTCGGAAGTTTCATTACGTCGTTGCAAAATGGTTAGCACAAAACCATTATTTTATGGTAACTTTGATCGTTTATATCTCGAAAAGTAGAAACTTTTTACTAAAGTTTTTTTCGCTAAATAGTCTTTATTTTATCCCCTAAATCTACAGTTAAGCATTGTCGGTGTAATACACAGACACCCTGTATACATATGCCATAATTAGTTACAATTTTGAAGTTGGTTGAAAGTAGAATTATATAAGAATTCGCACCTTTTGAATTTGTTTTCACTTGGTTTTGAAAATAATGTCTGTCTCGTTTGCATGCAGCAATAACTCCAAAGGAACACTGCAATGTATTATTTTGGACTTTTCTGAAATTCAGAATAGGTTTAAAAATTATCCTTAGCGATTATTTTCTGCCGCGCACTTTGCCCCAGATTTGGATCGTCTGCCTCTAAAAGAATAAAATAATTTTTTTATCTACCCATTATCAAACATTTTTGTGACTAAAAATAAAAGTGTGGGGCGCTCTTTGTAGTGCCTTGCACTGCATTGTTTGACTGTAGGTGTTGATAGACTTTGTTATAAGTATAAGGTATCATGTATGACGCACACTTTTATTTTTAGTGACAAACATTTTTGATGTTAATGGGTAGATAAAAAAATTATTTTATTCTTTTTAGTACATTTGGAAATAAAAGCGTTTTTTTAATTTATTTTTCTTTTCTACTTTTTAGTCACTTGGGTGTAAGTTCCAAAAAAAGAAAGAAACTCAATTTTTCAAGATCCTAGTTTTATAAACAAAAATTTCGAACTTACTTGGCCAATATACACATATATGCGATATTCAGCTCAACCGAAGATCGGAAAATAGTTGATTTTTTTTTTAACAAATACAATATTTTGAGCCCCCTTTTGATCTTGAACTGAACTTATATTTTTGTGCACGGTCTTATGCTAAATTTCAAGGCCATAGCTTTATAAACAAAAATGTCGACCATTTTTGGCCAAATTTGACCGCAACGCAGCCCCCTGGCCTTGAAACTCAACTTGTCGCATATTTTTGTGCATGGTATTATGCGAAAAGCTTAAGTCAAGAATTTCAAGGCCCTAGCTGTAGAAACAAAAATTTCGACCATATTTGGCGGCAACGCAGCGCCCTGACCTTGAAACAACTTGTCGCATATTTTTGTGTATGGTATTATGCGAAAACCTTAAGTCAAAAATTTTAAGATCCTAGCTTTGTAAATAAAATTTGCGACCATATTTGGCCAAATTTGGGCGCAAAAGTTAAAGCAAAAAAACACATATTCGTGTATTGTCATCAAGAATACGCATGTATGCCAAATTTTTCAGCTCAATCGGAGATCAGGAAGTTATTGAAAATTCAATTACAAGACTTGAACCAGACAGACAAAGTGAGTGGAATAGAAGCGTTAAAAAAAATGAAAGCGTTTAATTTTTCTCATTTTTCAAAAATGTGTAACTTCTAAATGCCCCTGTTTTGGAGCGGCAGACGATTAGCATGTTCTTCAGGAGGGGTGTGTACAATATTTGGTACCTTAAAATTTGTAAGCAAAAGATTGAATGGGTTGCCATGGGCTCCCGGGCTAATATTACCCAATTGGATTAGGTGGCCGTTCCAGACAGCGATTCTAGATCTTTCTGTTTCACTTTTGCGAATGTTATTCTTATGTTCCTGTATTCTAACTTTGAGTGGTCTACTGCTCTCGCCTATGTATGATCTTCCACATTCGTATGGTAAGTGTTAAAACACGATTTTTGGAGTTGTGGTCTACATTGAGTGATTCGGTTTTGGTGGCTTTTATTTTAGCCTGTAATTTTGTTTTTTGTGTTTATGAGTTTTTTTACTTAATAGTATTTTATAATGTGAATCGTTTTTTTGTTTATTTTTGACGATGGAATCCATAAATACGGATATAATTCGGCAGTTTGCTTGAGTTAAAAACGGTTGACGCTGCGTATAAAAATTAATAATATTAGTACTTCCATGAATAAAATTATGCCTATTTTTTAAAGCTTTTTAATATCAATATTGTAAACCACTTGTTAATACAAAATTTAAAAAGCTAACGCTTGTACAATGTAAGCACTTTAAAGGTATTGATCGTAAGGAGAAGAAAACCTGAGAAATAACGTCAGAGGAAAGATTATTCCATCATCCTCTAATTTTCGTTCTAGAAAATCCCTTTTTCTACATATAAATAGACTTAAGCTTTATGTATTTTAAATACACAATCAAACTGTAAATACATATTAAATATAGAGATGATGCATTTCTAATATTAGGTCATTTGAAAATTTTAATTAGAATTCCATGGAGTACTTTCAACTTTTTGTATAAGAAAATGCGCCTGTCTGGAATAGAAAAGCAGCTGCTTTTGTAATTTAAGATCAAAGCGTTTAAAAAAACCACGAGGTTAGAAGTGTTTAAATGATAAGGGGTTGACAGTTCTTCAATCGTCGTGCGCCGCGACGCCCTTATTCTAGTATCGTTCGAAGTGTTGCGTAATGCGGCCGCAGTACAATTGCGTTCGTACTGCGGCCTGCGTTCACCTTCTTCTGTTACGTTGTATAGGTGATTTTTGTGCGTTGAATTTTAATTTTTCTCGGTCGATTGCGCTCTGATGATACTGTGTAAAACGTACAGTTTCTTTAGAATGTAAATTTTCATTGACATATCATGATTACATTACACGAGGTATTTGCAATCACATAAAAATTGGCATACTGGCGGGAATTGACTTTAATATTTCCGGCAGTAATAATAACTGCTTTACCACATACATTTTCAACCCCGTTGATTCTTGCACGACATCACCAATACCGCAACGAAATCTCACCGAAAACCAAGACTTAAACATTGAAAATGATTTCTCTTCTACTAAAAAAATGGCTCTTCAAGAGAAATTACCTGAAGACATACATGATCATGTTCATGACAACACAAACTGCATGGAAAAGTACGTGTTAGATTGTAATGGGGAGGACAAGAGGACTTCTGGTCCCGATTTAAGTGTGACCCAGTTATATACTATAAGTCAAAGTGAGAACGAGGAAAGAACATATGATGAACCTTTTTCTGGAGATTTGCCAAGAACGCGGTCTTGGCTTTGTTGCCCTGGATCTCAAAAGCAAATTGAGGGCGAACAACCACCCCTTTTTGAAGAAGCAAGAACGCCTTCGAGTCATGATGAGACTGTTACTAAAGCTCCGTCCCCGTACGAATTTCCCGCAGGAGCATATGTAGGTATATTAATTAAAACGAATGTTTTTAATTTCATTACTAAATTGCACGTAAATTAATAATTAAAACTTATATGGAATGTAATAAAACCAGCGCATAAATTCGTTTAACTCACATTTAGGGGCGCCACACCAGTCTCCTTCATAACCTTGCTCTAATTTTCTTTATAGACATTACAGCTTTTGTTTACTTTAATTATTTTTATGGCTTCATTTGGTTTGTCCGTTCTACTTTTACTTTCAACTCCTTTCAAATGTGTGCATTAACGTTTCAAAAGAAAAAGGGATCACCGGGAAACATCCAATAAATATTAATGAAATGTACACAGTATATGTTTACGTTACAATAGACTGTAGAGAGTGTTTACTTAAACATTGAAGTATTGTATCTTCAGAACTCTTGAAACTGAGCGATATAAATAAAATGTTTTTCAATTTGCGTTATCACTATAGAATTTTTATTGTGTGATCAGTAGAAAAAAAAATTAAATCACAAGCGTTACACTTTTAGGGAAAATTGAAAATAAATTGAATTGTTAGGGACGTGAAGGTGCTGCAAAAACAAGTATTAGGTACATGTATGTAAAATCAAAATTTAATTAATGCTAAATTATGTAATTTAAGAAATGATTTATTATATTATAAATTTTGCTCTGTTTCTTTAGTAAACTAATTTTTATTTATGTATAATTAAAGTACTGTGTATCGGGGTTACGAATGTTCTAAAAGCAATTGAAAAAATTATTTAAAAAAAATCTATTCGTATTGCAACTGCGTAAATTATTAGCATAGTTTCATTTGTAGAATTATACAAGGTGTCTAGCCTAAAATGCAAAGTGCCCTAGAAGTTTTATTATTGCTTCAAAGAAAAGTTTCAGATAAAAGTTGCACCGAACCAAGTTCTCCGCATTAGTAAAATAATTTTCAAAGGTGGTGGATGCCATACTAACTTTGTTATTTTAAATGCAACACCCTATACATTATAGCATTTTTTAATTCTTTGCTAAACTTAACCCATTAACTGCCACTTATTAAAAAAAAACATTTTTTTTTCTGAATTTATCCTTTATTTGTTGTAATTTTATCATCATTATATGTTCACATATTAAAAAAAAATTGAATCATGCCTGAGAAATAAAATGGTTCGTTCACGCACCTTTGGCAAAATGTATACATATTATTTGGTTAAATGCAATATTAGCCGAAAAGCAATTAATATTTTTTTTAACGTAAATTGAATATTACAGTAACAAATAATAACTTAACTTAACTTAACCTTCACGCCATTCCCTTGCGGGATAGGCAAAACAATCCCTGCCTCTTATTTATCTTTCATTCACAATCTTTCGCCATGCTTTCCTATCTCCGCATATCTCCCTAGCTTCCGCAAGATTCATACATAGTCTCTGACATGCCCTTTTGTTTTTAGAACTCCTTATCTTTCTTTCCTTTATCATAGATTGTACTACATTCAGCCAAGTTTTACGCGGCCTACCAGCCCCGGCCTTTCCCCTAACCTGACCAACATATATTTGTTTCGTTAATCTTGTGTTGTTCATTCTCTCAATGTGACCAAACCAACGTAATGTACAACTTTTATATCTATCCATCATCGTCTTTTCCTCACCACACTCCCTCATTATGCATTCATTGTTTATCTTGTCCCTTCTCGTTTTACCACATGCGCTTCTCAGAAATCATAGGTTGCTCGTTTCACAGCTAGGCTCATACTTTCATTTCTCATTATTGTTCACATACTTCCAATCACTTTCCTTCCAGCATTGACCCGTCGTCCAATGTCGCTCTCAATTGTACCATCTGCAGTAAACATTCTACCGAGATATACCAGCTCGCCCACTTGCTCCACAATTTCATCTTGCAGAGTAAATACTCTACTCTCCTTTCCACCTTCCCGATTGAACACCACAATCTTAGTTTTGTTCACGTTTACCTTTAGGTCCATGCTCTCACAGACTGTATCAAACTTCCTCAGAGCGGTTTGCAGCTCATCCGCACTGTCACTTAATAAGACTGTGTCATCTGCATACACCAGGAGTCGTACATTTACGTCGCCAACCATTACACCATTTGTATCGTTACATGCTTGTCTAAGACATTTATCCATGTATACATTGAACAACCACGGTGACATCACACAGCCTTGTCGCACTCCTTGCTCAATATTAAAGTATTCACTCACACCTCCTCTCACCCTAACACATGCCCGACTACCGTTGTATACTGCCCTTATTCCATTTATTAGACCTTTATTTACGCCATATTCATTTAATATTTCCCACAGCTTCTCTCTATTCACTCTGTCATATGCTTTCTCCAGATCTACAAACGCACAGTACAACTTCCTTTTACCTTTAAACACTTTTCGATCACCTGCTGGAGAGCAACCATCTGATCGACACATCCTCTCCCTGGCATGAAGCCACCTTGCACATCCCACATCTTAGATTGTGTAGTTTCTCGTACTCTATCAATCAATATTCTTCCAAATACTTTACCAGGTACGCTGAGCAAGCTTATTCCTCTGTAGTTCTTACAATCACTCTTGTTCCCCTTACCCTTATACAATGGTACAATGATCGCGCTCTTCCAATCACTCGGCACTTTTCCACACATATGGCATACATTAAATAATTCACGCAATCTTCGTATAAGCTTTGCACCACCATACTTGAGCATTTCCCCAGTGATTTCATCTACGCCTGCTCCCTTGCCGTTTTCAACCTCCCTACCGTTTTCTCTATCTCATTTATTCCAATATCCTTCTCAGTTTCATTCATCATTTCTTCTATATTCTCCTCACTACTATACAGCTTTCCGAAATACTCTTGCCAGCATTTCTTCACTTCACAATCGTCCCACACTATTTCGTTTTTATCATTCATCACTCCTGCAGCGTTCCGTTTTGGGCCACGTTTTGTATTTTTGACCCATTTCCCTCAAAATCATTCTGCATTTTCTCTCCTTCCACAGCCATCACTTCCTCTTTACTTATTCTCACTGCCTCCTTCGCTTCTTTGTTTCTTAATCTGTACACCTCATACAATCTTTTCTTCTCAGTCTCATTTTTTGCAGCAATCATTGCCATGTACGCATCTTTTTTCTTACTTACTTTTTTTTTACCGACTCATTCCACCAAGCACATTTTTTCTGTCTACCTACAATCACTCTTCCACATATTCGCACGGCACAATTGACAACAGAGTTTTTCAAGCTTATCCATGCACTTTCAACGTTAGTGTCTTTTATTTGTTCGTTCCACACTGCTTCATTCACATTCAACTCTTCATTCACAGCATCTGCGTATTTCATTCTCGCACCATTATCCACTAGATGGTCAACCCGAATTCTGGACGTTCGCACTACGTTTGCTTTCCTTCTCCACGCCCACTTTTGCCCTAAACACACTGTCGATACAACCAAAAAGTGGTCCGATCCACACTCCGCTCCGCGTATTACTTTTGTGTCTTTCACAAGGTTTCTAAGCCATTCATCATACACTATCAAGTCTATCATACTTTTAGATTCACCTCTTTGCCATGTATACATATGCACATGTTTATGTTTAAACCACGTATTGGATACAAACAGGCTTCTCTCCACACAGATGTTCAGCAGGTGTTCACCATTCTCATTGATTCTTTGGTCTCCAAACTTTCCTAGAACGCGTTCACTATGTTCTCTCTTTACACCCACCCATCCGTTCATAACCCCCAATATAATCACTCTTTCGTTTGGCTTACATACGCTCAACACGTTCTCCACTTCATTCCAGAAGTTCTCACGCTCCTGGTCTCTTTCTCCATTCACCGGTGCATAACATGCAATAAGAAAAATTCTTCGAAACTCCACTTTCATTCTAACCCATATTACCCAGAGAGATACCAATTCGTACTGTTTAACACATCTTTTCGCTCTTTCACTTATGATCACCCCAACTCCTTTTGCGCCATGCACTTCTGTCTCAACTCCTGACCATAGTGCCAGGCTGCCATCCTCCATCTCCACAGCATGCTTTCCTTTGCGCTTTGTCTCCGATACACACAGAATATCAAGGTGTCTTTCATACATTACATTGGAAATTTCAAATTCTTTACCATGCATGCCTCTAACATTCCACGTACCGACTCTCCATTCCTTCCTTGCACAGTCGTCAGCAACGGGGCCTGTCTGTTTCGACCTTGACCGCCCCTTGTAGCCAGGTCGATCCGAGGCAATTGTATTGTTTTCTTGAGTAATACCCTAGCGAGCAGCCCGGTTACTGGCCAAATCGTGCCCCGGACGATGTAGCATTCCCTACTAACGGTATCGTCCTACTACCGGACAGTTATGTCTACTGTCACGACATAATAGATAGATATAAATAATAGATCGTATACTTACTGTATGAATCTCAAAAATGTACATATACATGTACATTTATTTTTCTTTCTTACCTACCTTTCAATCACACCACGCGTTTCAACCTGAACTAAACTCAGTTATAAAATACAGTATTTATTGAACAAAATAATTTTTTTATTTTTTTTTTTGTTTCGTATGAAAATCTTGAAAACATTTTGAATGTAGATGCACTTTACACTTTTTACACAGAAAAATTGTATGGCTTTTACACAGCCTACATCTTCGTCTTATTTTCTTCTCATGTTCTGAAATAATATGTCCTATTTTATCGAAACGAATATCATCTGGCAAACTGGTTTTTGATGGACGACCCTTACTTGAATTTGTTGAAGGAGAACTTTCTTCACATATTTCTCCCCCCACAGCTATATTATACATTATTTTGAGTTCTTCACATTTTATCATTGATCGAACTAAATAAGACCTAAAATCAATTTGACTCATTTTGCTTTGGTTTGCGAGTCTATATATCTTCCACGAATTTATTACAACAGAGTCCACGGCATTTATGAACATTGGCCACCACCATTTTTTACCGCGGATTCGAATTGTGTAATTCCCAATACCATTGTCGTGGGAGTCAACTCCTCCCATGCCTTTTGTGTAATCATTTATCATTAAAGGTTGTTCAATAGCAATTTCCTTCTTTGCTGTACAGGGTGGTTTTTTTTTTCGTTAATATTATAGGGTATAGGCTAAACGGTAAGAGATACAAAAAAACTAAGATACGTGTCCCGTTCTCTTTTTTAGTGTTTAGTTTAATGGCGCAATCGGATCTACGCTAACTAAATTGGTTTCGAAGATACAGAGTGATTCTCAAAATCTTTTTATTATCTCTTATGACTCAGTTATTTATGGAGATAAAAAAAGCTTTGGATACGAAAGTTTTATGACTTTTATAGATGTTTTATTTTTTGAGATATTATCAAAAGTAGCATTTTCTTAAATGAGACACCCTGTATCTGATAATCTCAAAAAATTGCATTTTTTCTTGAGATTGCAACAATATATAACACTTAATATTTTGCATTGTCCTAAATAGCTAAAATACTAAAAAATATTTTTTTTTTAGTTGGCCATGGATTTAATCAATTCTTTATTTTATAATAGGCATAATAAGATTGCAGATAATAACAATAATAAAACATTAATAAACTAAAACAACAACTACGAAAAACAAGAAAAGATTTATAACAACTCAACAATAATTATTTCAAATACTTATATATAACAATTAGCATAGGTGGTTAATCACAAAAGGTGCTCAAATTGTCTTCCATTCTGCTCGATGCATTTTTGGGCTCTGCTTGTAACTGAACGAGTGGCGTTATAGATTTGAATATTTGGCACTCTTCCAATGCAATTAATAAAATTTGCTCTGAGTTCTTCTACAGTATTACTTCGGGTTTTATAGACTTCATTTTTGATAGATCCCCAAAAATAAAAGTCGAGTGGCGTCAGATCGGGGGAACGCGGAGGCCATCTGTTTGGTCCATATGTACCAAGCCAATTTTCGCCAAAATTGACATTTAGTAAGTCCCTTACCATGTGGCTATTATGTGCTGGAGCACCGTCTTGTTGTAAATAAACATTATTTCTTGCAGCTAATGGCATGTTATCCAACTCCATTATTACACATTCTTCCAAAATTTGGATGTATCCTTGAGCATTCAAATTTTTATTAAAATTCTGTAGTTAAGGACTCTGTTTTGATATAGCGCCACCATACATGGAACCCAAACCGTCCTTGTTGTATCCTGGCGACCGTCTGATGAGGATTTATGTTTGACCAATATCGATTATTATGTCGTTTAAAAATTCCTTCGCTAGATATAAAAGCCTCGTCGGTCCATATTATATTTTGAAAAAAATTGGGATTCCGATTAATCTGCTGCGAATACCAATGACAAAATGTTAAACGCCGCTCTTCATCTCCAGGATGTAAGTTATGAACCTTTCTTATTTTATGTGGTTTATACTTATGCTTTCTTAACGTTTTTAAAACTTTAGATTTACTTGTGCCAATATCTTTCTCAATATTACGGCTAGATATCGTCGGATTAGCAGCAACACAAGCTAATGTATTTATTTCATCTCTTTCGCTATTTGCCTTATTGTAAATCTTACTTCTTGGTTTTCCAAATGATCCATACTCACTTAAAATGTGATATAATCTTTCAAATATTTGTTGTTCTGGCTGTCGTCGTTCCGGATAACGCTCAAAATATAAGTCTAGAGCTGCGTCTTTATTTTTATTACTCTCAATCTAGCACTCAAGCATATTTAATTTTTCATAATTTTGAAAATTATTCATTTTAATCACCTTTTTTCAAAAATATAATCGGAAACGAAATAAGAATACCAATACATAATTGTTACTGAATTTTATGACATGTAAACAAACAAAAACAATTGCTTAAAACATTCAATTAATGGCCAACTAAAAAAAAATGTTCTTTTAATATTTTAGCTATTTAGGACAATGCAAAATATTAAGTGTTATATATTGTTGCAATCTCAAGAAAAAATGCAATTTTTTGAGATTATCAGATACAGGGTGTCCCATTTAAGAAAATTCTACTTTTGATAATATCTCAAAAAATAAAACATCTATATTTTTTTAAGAACGCCACTGGATTCAACGTAAACAGCCATAAAACTTTCGTATCCAAAGCTTTTTTTTATCTCCATAAATAACCGAGTCATAAGAGATAATAAAAACCGGAAGATTTTGAGAATCACTCTGTATCTTCGGAACCAATTTAGTTAGCGCAGATCCGATTGCGCCATTAAACTAAACACTAAAAAAGAGAACGGGACACGTATCTTAGTTTTTTTGTATCTCTTACCGTTTAGCCTATACCCTATAATATTAACGAAAAAAAACCACCCTGTACAGCTATATCGTTTTGTATTCAATAATGGATAAATGCCATTGTGGTTACTGGCTACTGTTACCACTGCATTATCGTTCCATCTAACCACGGCAGTTTCAATTTTTTTATCAAAAGCGGAATCAAATGACCCTCTAGTCATTTTTTTAATTTCGGTTGGACTTTTTATCGGGCATTTCGGAAGTCTACTATCTCTGACAGTGCCAGTTGCAAAAAATCCTTTTTCATTCAATAAACGAAAGAGTTCATAGGAAGAAAAAAAGTTGTCAAAATAAATTCTGTGTTCACTAGGATTAGGCAAAACAATTAATAAATTTAGTACTACTTGTGTATCTAAACCATATTCTGATTTCTCTTTGTTTGCCCCTCCATATGGAATAAATTGGTGAAGATACCCATCAGAACTACATAAACACCAAAGTTTAAAGCCAAACGTTATTGGTTTCCCCTGTATAAACATTTTTGCAGAATGCCTCCCAAAATACGGCACCATTTCCTCGTCTATAGATAAATTATGGGAATACACACCGAACTGCATATTTCTTTTATTGACTTCATCAAAAAAAAAGGTCGCAATTTTGAAAATTTGCCAGTTTTGTCAAGTAATTTATTATCAAAAGATGCAGATTTTGTTTTATTTGTCTGAATTTATTTCGGCTCATTGAATTTCTCACTATTTCAACACCCTTATCTTCATCTTTACTCCAGTACATATCAGTTTGCGGTAAGGTGTGATAACCACTAAATAGTAAAATAGCAATAAACCTCGTCAGCAAAAAATATTTAAAGAAAAATCATGACGGTTATTGTCATGCGCGTATTTGTTACTAAACTCTACAATTATATTCAGCATATCATTATCAAAATAAAGTGAAAATACTTCGAGAGGGGATTTCCCAGCAATTTTTTCCTCTACAGATTCTTTTTTTTTCATTTTTTACTGAAATCGGCCACTTGCTAAATAAAGGATCAATTTTTTCCCATTTTGGATTGTGTTGTAGTTTTTTATTTTTTTGTTAAAACTTTTCTCTGTGGATTTTTTTGTTTGTGGTGATTCAGGGCTGGTTTTATGTGTATCACTGTCTTTGTCAGTATGAAAGTGAATTTCAACCGTACCTGCAATATCAGTTGTACCTGTTGAAGGAGTCTCAGTCAACAGATTATCGTCAATATCTTCTTCATCGGCCAATTCGTCTACATTCGGTGGAATATATGTGACGTCTATAGCTGAAGCTTATGAAACATCATCTTCTTCATCTTCCTCTAAAATTGCTTGTAATTCTTTAAGTGTCAAAGGCTTATTAAAATTTGACATTTTTACAGACACTCAATCACAATCAAACTATTTAAAATTAAAAAAATACAGATAAGTAGAACTCACTAAAATAGAAAACATGTATACGTAACGCATAGGCCAAAACCATTATTTTCGAGGGCCAGTACCTCATGCCAATTATTAAAAAAAAATAAAAATTGAAATCCCCACATCTAAAGACACTCTTAAATAAGCAAATGAACAAAAAATATTACATAAAAAGCATATGACATACTTACGACAAGATTTCAAGTAACATACGGCCCAGCCTTGTTGAATCTGTCATTTTTTTTTTACAAATAAATCCACAAATTTACAATAATATCTTGAATAAAAAAATTTTGTGTGTTACAAACAATCGAAATAAAAACCTAACCTAATAAAAAGTGAAAAATTGTCTCAAAGGAATTCAGAAAAAAATTCTTAAATAAAGGTGCGTTTACGCACCAATGGCCGTTAATGGAACCTCGGATTGCTAGTCGTATGTAATTAGTACGTTATTGCCAACGACACGCAAAATTTACGTGCACTATTATTATTTATCATTTTACCGGAATTAAAAAGAAATTATCTATATTTGTGGTAATCCAATCTATTGATACCACTAATATAACGATACACTTCACAGAGACAATCTATTTATTTATTCTCAGAATACAATACACAACCTGCTCTGTCCACTTACAACTAACTTCTGTATGTATAACATTTAATACACTATCCAATCATCGTCCTTCGACCGCTGGCTCGCCCGAGTCCGATCAGCCGGTTCCCAGTTTCCACATCCCTCCTTTTTTCACGAGTTTTCGATGTTGTACCTGGGGTGTTGCACCTGGGTTTCCTTCGTCTTCACTCCTACGTTTCTCGTCCGTTGTTATCTGTGGCGGTGAAGGATTTGAGAGTAACAATGGGGGTAGGTAGGAAAGGTTAGAGATGATGGGACTGGAACATTTGGTAATTTTTTGACGTAAACGATATTGCGTTTAATAGTCTTCCCATTTCCATGAACTGTCAGTTCGTTTCCATTTCAGGATAATACATCATATTCTGTGGCATCGAAATTTGGTGTTAACTTGTTTCGATAAATGCTGTTATTCACAATAACCTTATCACCTGGTTCAATTTCCTGAACAGTAGCACCTCTCCTACTGTCTTCCTTCCTTTTTCCCATTTCTTTTTTTGTTAGGTCTCTATCATACACCTCTTCTGTTTCCATGTCTATGTCTTCGATGATTGATGATGATGTTTATTTTGTCACGGATTCTCCGATTCATTAGTAACTCTGAAGGAGATTTGCCAGTCGCCCCATGTGGTGTTACATTGTACATCATCAGGTAAGCCAGTATTTCCTTCTTGTAGTCTTTGTTGCTCTTCTGGTATGCTATTTGGAGTCATTGTTGCAAAGATTTGTTTTCAACTTCTCCATTCGCTTGAGGCCAATATGAGGGAGAATTGACAAGGTAGATTACGTTTATTGAACAATAATTCTTGAATTCCACACTACTGAAATTGGTAGCGTTATCTACCTTTATGATTTGTGGAAGTTCTAATCGTTAGAAAATTTCTTCCAAAGCTCTAATTACCGTTGAAGAATCGATACCTTTTGTGAAAATAGCTTCGACATAACGAGAGTAATAATAGATAATTACCAGTAGGTAGTCGTGGTTTAGTTCACCTGACATGTAGTGTAATGCTACATATCTCCATGGCCCGGATGGTAGCTTTTCCTTTATCATTGGTGAGGGTTTGCTAGGTTGTGAAACTAGTATGCACTCCTTACAGGTTTTCACATGTCTCTCAGCTTACTTGTCTATTTGCGGCCACCATAGTTTTGATCGTAGGCGACGTTTCATGGCGGTCTCTCCTGGATGACCCTCAAGGACCAATTCTAGTGTTTGACGTTGAAGGTTGCTTGGTATTATTATTTTATTTCTTCTCAGAAGCAAAGGACCCATGTATGTTAATTCCACCATGTATGTTAATTCCAAACGGAAAGGGTAGAATGGACTCTTGTCATTAGGTGTCCACGAATTTCCTGATAGTTTATTAATCGCGTCTATTATTTGGGCATCATCTCTACTTTCAAATATCACTCTAGAGATAAAAAGTGCCTTGGGGATTGTTTCATTGATGATCGCTTGTATGTGGTGTTCATTTGGTTCATCAAAAGTTTCGTCTGATTCCAATTTACACAACCTTGAGAGAGGATCCGCAATATTTGATTTCCCAGATTTGTATTTAATCCTAAATCTGAAGGCTTGTAACCTCGCAGGGGGTTTTGATGTGGATTTAAATATGGCCTCGAGCGATTTGTGGTCCGTTACTAGTTGAAATTCTAGGCCTGCCAGATAAAAATAGATATTTCAATAGCCCACACTAAAGCTAATGTTCTTTATCTGTGAATATGCTAATGTAGGTAATTTCCCCCAGTGCTGATTTTAGTTTCTCAAAATTTTCTTGCTGGCGTTGTCCCCACATAAATTTCGATTCCTTCAAGATAAATCTGAGAGGTTTGGTCAGATTTCCTAGATTGAGAATGAATTTTCCCATATAAGTTACCGTTCCTAGAAAGCTTCTAACTTCTTCTGTGTTTGCTGCCGCTCGAAAATTCTTAATGACCTTCACCTTTTTGGGATCTGGTAGTATACCTGACGACGTCAGTGTGTCCCAGAAATTTTAATTTGCGTACTTTGAAATGGCATCTCTTGTTGTTCAGGAGGGCATTATTAGTTTTTAATACCTCCACCGCTTTATTTAAACATGTATCGTGTTGTTCTTCTGTTTGCCCAAACACGATAATATCATCGATGCAGTTGAAGCGGTTTGTGCAAGGAACAAGAATACTTTGAAATATCCACTGGAAAATCTCTCTGGGGCCGAATTGATACCAAACATCAAATGTTTGTACCGAAACAATCCTTTATGTATTATGAAAGTTGTTATGGGTGGGCTTTCTTCCTCCAGTTCAAGCTGATGATACGCACTTGCCATGTCTAAAGGCGAGAAATACTGTGCCCCTTTCAGTTTGGTCATAAAATTAATCGAATGTCGGCAATGGTATTTTTTCTCGCAAAATAGCTTCGTTAGCTCGTTTCATGTCGATTCAAATTGACTTGCTTCCGTTACTTGTTCTCGGGCAAATACTTCCTCCTACTTTTGTTCCACTTTGGGTTCTACCGCAATGGGAATTCTTCTCACTGGTTGTTGCACAGGTTGTATTTTTGTATCAATAGTTTCACTTTGATGTTGTGGATTTTTGGGAAGGGTGTGATGTTCTCGACTTGATTGACTCCAACCCCTAGTCCTAATTTGAGTATTTCAAGACAAATTGTCTGTTTTCCCAATAGAGATGTCATTCCGTCTTCAACGAATTCTCGACCCTTCTATATGCAGATTGCTGCCCTAAATTTGAGTTCAATACTGAGAGGAGTATTCGAAGCCTAAGACTTTATGGTACTCCTAACATCTTTCTGAATATCAAGCATGGTGGCGTTGTTTTTAATCAATGTGTCCCAATCTCGACCGTTGATTATGTTGCAGGCTGCCCCCGAATCGATTAACATGCCAATGAATATTCCTCCTATAGCGACTGATGCCAAGTCATCTCGTCGGTTTTGGTTTAGGTCGTCCGAATCGACAACTTCAACACATTTATAATTACCCATACTGCTAGTAGACGGTGCAGTCTCTTCGATAGTCTCATTTATGAAATTTATTCTTCTTGTTTTCGTTGAGTCGAAACGTCTACGATTAAATGGCGCTGTTGGGGTGAAATGCCTATCCTTCTTGGTCTTGCATCTCCTAGAAAAATCCCCCTTATGGCCGCATTTGTGGCATTGCTTGTCAATTGCTGGGCTGAAGGGTTGTGATCGCCTCCACAACGCAGGCAGTCCAGCGCCTTTTTTGTTTCCCCCATATGTTCGCTTCCTGAATTTTTCAATCCTATTGAGTTGAAATTCAGAGCCTTCCTGATTCCTGGTTTGTTCATATATCTGACACTGATCAATGACGTCATTCAAGGGTAATTCTTTTTTGCAATAGTTTCCTCTTCAGCTCAACAGGGGCCCACATATCAATTAACTTATCTTTAATATTAATCTCCGCATTCCTTTGTTCCCCCAATATCTTCTTTAGACCTTTGTTGCGGATAAATATAATTCCAATTTCCACCTATCGATTCCATTAATATTTTCTGGATCTATTAATCAGTTTTACTTCTCACTATAAATTATCCAGTTATCACTACAAACGGCCCGCAAAATACAAACAGCGATGCTTCTACTTTAACTATCAATACTTTCTATATTATTGCACGGTTGCTAATAGTCAAGTCATGTGGAAACATCTGAAGGGTAAATATTCCTTTACAGTTGGAAAATAAAATGAAAGTGTTGTCTGTGTATGTTATATCTGAATTGCCTCACACACTTATTCTTGTTATGGATTTTTGGATTACTGGAGAAATCATCCCACGTTTTAATAGCAAATCCCGAACTTTATTCTATCCAGCCTACGCCTCTTCTTGATTTCAGTCAGAAAATTCAATTTGTTAATCTAATCGGTTAATACGAAGTTGCCGTGGGAGTAAAAATAGGGTAGTAGAACCGGGACACTACTTTCACTTTTTGTGACGTCATTTGACCTTGGGAATTCCCAAGGTTGGCCACGTGGGAGGCGTATATTTTGAGGGTGGGGTCGGCTTCTTTTCGGGGGCCATTTTCAACCCTTGGGCGAAGTTGAGCCCCTAATTTAGTTGTATTAAGAGCCGTTTTGACTGTATATCCCTTGGAGGTTAGTCAATTGCACGTACATGCAATGTTCTGATTGGAGGGATTAAAACTAGACCACGTGCTACTTTGTTACGTGTTTATCGCGAATAACGTGTATTTTCGATAATTTCCTTTACTTTATCTAATGAATGAACTAATTAGTTAGATCTAAATATTAATATTTCCTTATTCGTTGGTGGAATGTTTTTAATTGCGTACCTCAAAAATTATTTTTCGCATCTCTACAGTTAAACTAATTTATTTAACGTACACATCTTTTTTTTTATTCCTTTATAGATATAAGTTGCGCCATCTCTAAAATTTATGGTCATTTACTAAAGTTTGAAAAGGAATCTTGTTTTTAAAAGACAACTATTAGATATCTGTAAAAATTTATTTATCATAATTTGGTTTTAACATTCTTATCTAGTTTGAATAATTTTAATAGTTTGGCAATATTGCTTTTGTTAGGGCGTTGTTCCTAATCTTTCTTTTCTTAACACGCCATTTTCCGATGAGAAGGTTGATCTGCAAGAAAAATTTTTCCTTCCGTTTATAAGATGTTTAAGCATCGTTTCTTTGGAAAATTTTTCATATAATGTAGTTTTTGGTATAAAACTTTACTGACGCTTTACAAGCGGATCTATTGCAATTTTCAATCTTCATATCCTCGAGTAAGTGTAACACATGTTCGACAACCTTTAGTAAATCGTTTCTTTCATTTAGGTACTTTCGCAAGATTAATTAAATTAATAACATAAGTCTGTTGAAGCGAAATCATCGCTATCGGCTCTAAACATCTAAAAAGAGGTATGCTTGTATAAGGTAATTAGCAACGTATTTACTTGTATCACTTTCAGCGCCTTGATACCGGCGAAATAAACAGCTATTCCTTTACTCCTATAAGTAACTAGCAGATTGGAATCCACTACCGATCACCTTCGTACACATTCCTACTGGAATTCTGGCTCTTAGCTACTGATTGGTGGTTTTGGTTTCACAAAGTAACTATCACCTGCGAAACACGAAGGGCACTTACACTTTAGTAATTCTACATCAAAGGTCAGAATTCTTTATTATTCAATATACACAGGACTTGTGTAATGAACAGGGTATTTCTAAAATCCGTACAACATACTTAGGTTACCTTCGTTTTTTTTACTTACTTGCAACAAAATTTATCATTTACAATCCCTGTAATAACACTCTTTTGCTGGAGGCTAAAGGGGTTGATTAATATAGAGTTTGATTTGTTCAATTTGTAATTAATTTCTACATACAAAAAGAAAGAAAAAACCACACCTATATTCACTGGGACATTGACCTACTTTGTTTCACGGTAGCTGCGCGTTGAAGCTCCTGTTTGTAAAATACATTATATACAGGGGGGAACAGATATCGAGGTCGTATGAATTACAGTCATTGTATGAAACCGTATATATATTTATATTCAAATTTAGAATTTCTGTAACTTTTCTGTACTTTGTCTTTCCTTAATATTAATTATTTGTTATTACGGATAATTTTGTTCAGAGCAGGTTTTGCTGTAATAAAAATTTCTGTACTATTGAATGTCTTGCTGCCATTCTATGCCTTGCACTGAACAGACTATCCAGATATTTCTATTTAATACCACTTCTTAAGGGTTTTAATAAAATTCAAGAAACCGAAATTAAAATCATTGGGGATTTAAATTCTATTTTGTGAAACGTAGGCAAGCCGTTTCAAAAATTAAGCACTACTATTTTCATTGTGGATCTATTTTAGATCGCACTTTATGGGTTACTTTCGCCCTTTCGGCTGCGGTTTGTAAGTACTTACAACCGTCGGGAGCGGCACAATTAACGAAACTTTTCATTTACATTTAGGGTTCGATTAACGAACTAAATACATTTAGTTTTTCTTTATTCTTTGTGGGCATCTGCGACGGCTCACCACTTGCCATCGTCAGGGCTGAATTATAATTATGTTGTAAGTTAAGATTGTTATGAATACTTTGGGGGAAAACTAGCATAGTCTCATATGTGTTTACGTTCGATATTTATTCGACAAGTATTAATTTGAGTTTAAATTAAATTAAATAAACGATTACTGTGTGGTTGTGCGGGTAAAAGTTTGTCTCTCTTTTAAATTGTTCCTTTTTTTGGAGCACTACCTGTTTCAGGTTTTACAGGGCCTGCCCCTACTCTACTCCTCTTTTTCCTTTTTCTTTCCTTTTCTCCCCTTTCCTGACTAAAACCTGTGGCGCCTATCCTTTAGTGGCTATCTAACCACGTCCACAACATCGTAGCTAACCTCCAAAACCCCACGCATCCAAGTGCTCTGCGGTCAAACGACCGTACGCAGGAGCTTAGTCGAGCGCACTTTCAAAAAAAAATGTTTACATGCAGGTTAGACATGTAGCAACTTTTAACCGATTGGTCGTGCGTGCACCCGCCTCTCTGGCTTCTGATTGGTCCTGCCCCACCACTCAGCCGCTGTGCTCTGATTGGAGGACTAAGTCTCTACATTCTGATTGGTTATGACGGGAAATTTGAAATAAGGGGGCCCTAATGCTAACTTGTAAGACAAGTGTAGATCTTCAAAACTTGTCGGGCCTTCGCCCCTGTCGCGGCCCGCTGGTTGGAAATGGTTTGGGGCCCTAACCTTTTAAGACAAGTGCAAAAACTAGCTCTTCGGACTAGGCCCCTATCGTGGGCCCGTTGGTGCAATTGTATGTGGGTTCTAACCTAATCTTACAGGTGTAGGCCTTCGCCCCCGTCATAAAAATTTGTATTCTAATAAGGTGACCCTAACCTTGTAAGACAGGACTTGTATCAAGGTCTGCGCCTCTTTGTCATAGCCCCCTTTGTGTTAAAATTGATTTTTAGCGCCATCTAGTGGCGTATAGATTAATGAACATTTTCTGTAATAGAAGTTGATCATGCACACCTCTCTTTCTCTCTCGTTTATCCGTCTCTCTCTCTCTCTCTCTCTCTATATATATATATATATATATATATATATATATATATATATATATTATAACAAATAAAAAATTAGGCGTGACTGATTTATCTATTAAAAGATAATTTGCACCACGATCTAGGTCAGGAAGGTACATTGCTTACGAAACTTATTGTAATTGAAAACTCCTTTTGAACAGGTCGTAAAGGAACCAGAGCTATATCCATAGATATAATCAGTAATGTATTTCGTGTTGGACGCCACTCAATTTATAGGTTTAATAATTAAAATACAACAAAAATTGAGAAATTTGTACATTAATAGCATAGGTAATCTGAATAGTACCAAACAACTGTATATATATATATATATATATATATATATATATCAGGTCGTAGGTTCAAATCCTACTCGAGGTAAACTTTTTATTTATGTATTTAATAAAATTAATAATAATTTTTAATTACAGCAAAGCAAATGTTGATCCATTTCTAATAAACGAAAGATAGACTAACAGCAGGCGTACTAACAGCATGCGATATCGGCATACACCAAAGACACCTCTATTCTTAATCTTTCAAGATAAAATTGCATATCATCCACGCCATTTTATTAAACTTCATGACGTCACGATCATGCTTTTGCAAATAGGAAATTCATTAAAATTTCAGCTTTTTCTTAACACAAGCGGTTTCCTTATTGTAGCGGCCTACCCTGTACCCTTTCTTTGTTCCCTATTAAATATAATATATAAAAAAATGTAATTAAACGCCTTTACATACCTTAGACAAGGGAATAAAATTTAAAAAAGCTAACGTAATGAACGATACGGCAGAAGAAACGGAAATGCGTAAGCGTGTTCAATTCACGTTGTGCATAGAACAACAAAATTTAATTATTGAAAAAAAGAAGGATACTAACGTAATGTTAATATATTTAGCAATAATAATACAAATTTCGGAATTTAAATTAAGATAGAAGACACTAAAATAAGAAAAAAAGTTCCTCATAAACTTAGGTCCGCAACGCCTTCGTTTAAAAGATGTAGGGTGTTGAAGTTTAATTATTTTTTTTTTTTTTTAAATATCTTTTTACAATGATAAGCGGACGAAATTTTGTATACAGGGGCTTTTTATCACGCAGAATTCAAATATGACCCCTTGCTACACTATCAAGCTGTTCATAGAATTTATTAAAAGAAAATATTGAATATATTGATCATATTTTTCCAAAGAATGTAACAATTCTTTTTCGGTATTGTCTTACTCCGATTTATTTTCAGTGGAATAATAAATTCTACGAACATAGTAAAAAAATTTAAGGTCACTTAAAGTTGTTTCAAACCCATTATCATCTTCCGGAGTGTATAAGTTTTCTTGTTCTTCTTGTGGAAAAGTGTACATTGGATCCACAAAACATAGCTTTGATGAAAGACGTAAAGAACACAGAAGATTTTGTAAATTGGGTTAACCAGAGAAATCTGTGGTAGCTGAGTATGCTTTAAATAATTTAAATCATGGCATTCAATTTGATAAGGTGGAAATATTGTCAAGACAAACTCATTATGTTCTTTTACAATGTGAGACTTGAGATATATAAACATCCTAATAACTTCAATAGGCAAGAAGAAAATCTTCGTTTAAATAGGTTTTAGCATCTTATAATAAAAAAAGCACACTGGTGCGCTTTGATTTTAATTTTAGCTTTTTGTAAGTGTTTTTTTCTGTGGTTTTTCCTAAACCTTGAAGTAAATGCTTTACCAATTATATGTTAAATTACCACAGCACTATAATTTAACATATGTAGTTGAAATTAAAAATCATATTTAACGTTGTGTTTTTACTGTACAATAACCATTACAATTACTAACCAAAAATTATATCTTTGTTAGATTTAACTAGATTTTTAATTGATGTCAGGTTTCTATTTGTGAATGCTTTTATCAATTTCAAATTAAAGTTTTTCACAACTTTACACTTACATCATAATTTGATTAAATTTTGTTAAAGGACCCTTAACACCTCTTATGGGTTTTAGACCACAGTCAAATTTAATGAAATTTTAGTATGTTATAGACTAAAACTATCTGAACAATATTTGTAATTGGACCAACTTAATCTAATGGATAGTTTTTGATATACAGGGCGTTAAAGTGGTAGTGCCTAATAAGCATTATGGCTTTTCAGTGAGTTTTAACATGGATATACACAAGTGTTACAATTACATATTATACTATTTAGTAATTTTTCATTATTGTGTACTTTCTATCATTCTATACATGGTGAATAAAAATTAGTAGTTAATACTATTAAAAATTACAGATATAGCCATAAGCCTAATACATATCTACACTTTCGATTGTTAATAACAACTAGTTACTTAAAATGACAATGTCACCTGTAACTAAGTTTCCTTAAAGTCATTATTTAAGTTTGCATTAAAATGGCTTTTCGATTAAACTTTCAGTGTTATGTATGTGAAATAGTGGGGAATCCCAGACAAATGACCATTTTACGACAAAATGCCGACCAGAAGATAAATATTGCTTAGAGAAGACGACAGGAACTTTCACTTCCGCCAATGGACATAAATGGTAATACCAGGCTATGTACAAATTGCAATCAAGGTATCATAGATGAAATTCAGGTCTATGAAATTGATCCTGATCCAACAATTATGAAGCTTCCTCTAAAATATAGTGCTAATCATTGTTTAATATGCAATAATGCTGCAAATATTCAACATTTATCAGGACAGGCAAGGACAAATATTTTTATGCGAAAGGGAGTATACATACCTCGTATTTGTAAGGTTTGTCCTGTCCATCTTGATGCGAATGGTTTATTACTTTTTCCATTAGAAAATGTATAAGGTCCATTAAAAAGCCATACAATTTAAAAGGGGTAGAGTTGGATCAGTTGTTGACAACAATACGAGAAAGTAACACAAAAAATGAAATTTTTTCGGATGAAAACAATTTCAGTGATGAGGAGCTAAGTGCGCTGTCATCCTTAAACAGGGATCAATTTCGGGAATTGTTAAACCTTTGTGCGAATGTTAATATTTACGGAAGAAGGAGAGAAGCTAAAAAAAAAAGATTTACTGTGTTTTTTTTTTGTAAATTACGTCAAGGACTTTCAGACAAGTTTTTAGCGGCGATGTTTTCTTATGGCAGCAGACAAGGTGTCTCATTGGCAATTCAAAAAGTTAAGGGAATCATTATCCAATAATTTTGTGCCCCAGAATTTAGCACCTCGTCACATAAACCGTAACCAATTTATTGGTGAACACGTTACCAGATTTGCAAATGAGTTATTTAATGAGGAACCTGAAAACCCAAAAGCCATTATTTGTATCGATGCCACTTATGTTAACATAGAGCGTAGCAAAAATTTTCAGACCCTCAGTCAGTCCTATTCAGTTCACAAACATTGCCATCTTGTTAAGCCAGTGCTAGTTGTTGCCCCAGATGGATATATTTTAGATGTTCATGGTCCATACTTTTCCGACCCAAGAAATAATGATGCGAGTATATTAAGATACCAATATAATCAGGATCAAGAACTAAGACACTGGCTGCAACCTGGCGATGTTGTGATTGTGGATAGAGGCTCGGGAATTTTTAAATAATATTGGCATATCTGTGCAAATTCCACCAGCGCTAGAAGGTAGACGTCAATTGCCAACTGTGGAAGCAGAATTATTACTAAGCAAAGGTGGGTAGTAGAAGCTCGAAACGGACACGTTCAGTCAATATTTAAAATTTATCGTAACTGCTTTTCAATTGCCCAAATACCTAATTTGCGGATATTTTTCCGTGTTGCCTGTGCCCTAATAAACCGCTACCATCCACCATTACGTATGGAAGAAGCAAATGAAGAACTAGCACAAGAAATGCTTCAAATGGTAAATGAACTTAATCATGTACAAGCTAGAGCGGAAAATGAAGGCTTGTTGAGGCGGCACCTTTAGATCAAAACCAATTAGAAAATTTTCCAGTTGTGAATATAGCTCAATTAAGACGCATAACTTACGGAACTTTCCAACTTAAACTAGCACCTTCTTACATACAGGATAGCAATCACCAACTGGGCAACCACTTTTCGAAATTGATACGGCGTTCAACGAATTAAATCTCGTTCGGCTTAGAATTAGATCTAGACATAGAAATCAAATTAAATATCAAATAATAATTAGCTATAACCCTGTTCCTGATAATGATGCTGAACAAGAAGATGGTCCTATATTTGGCTATCATTGCCAATGCAAAACAGGAGCGCGAACTATAGGAATGTGTGCACATATAGCAGCAGTTATTTGGTTTTTGGGCTATGCAAGGCACGAAGAAGTTATTAGGCTACCGCAAACCAAAGTGCTAGCCGCTACTCAAGATGTTTTAAACAGACATACTGCTGTATAAATGTTCCGTTTCTTGTATGTAAATCATGACAATCATGTAAATATTAGGTTGTTTATTTTATGTATAAGTTCCACTTTTTATCATGTAAATAATCATATTTAATACTAATTTTTGTTGAAACACCCTGTATAAAATGTTAGAAAGTACAGAATAATAAACATTACAAAAAGTATAATATGTAATGGTAACACTTTCGTATATCACTGTTAAAACCCACTGAACAGCCATTATTCTTATTAGGCACTATTACTTTAACTCCTGTATATCAAAAACTAGCCGTTATATTAAGTTTTAAATATTTCAGATATTTTAGTCTAATATTAAAAACTGTGGTCTAAAAACCCATAAAGAGGTGTGCAGGGTCCTTTGCACTTCGATTATGACATTTTTCACTCTGAGCCTTCGGCAGTTAGCGGGTGTTCTGATTTGTCATCTTCAAGGCAGTTTCTAAATATGTAACTTATCTATCTAGTTATTCTTTACTAAAATTGTATTCCATAGTTGGCTTTATACGTTTTTCAAACCTTTTCACTTTTTCAAATTCCATAAATTTACAACTCTAAAAGATTTTATTACTACTGAGGTCGATAACTGTAGGTCTTACGAAACGTTTAGATTTGTGTAAAACATTAATACAAAAATGTACCATTGAAAATTTAAAAAAGCTAAGTAATCTAAAATGAAACATTTATTGCAATTATGGATTTCCTTTCTTTCGAAATTTGTATCGAACAGTTTGCAATACGAGAAAAGCAATACGAATTGTCGGGAACTATTCGTTTAACATTGACTTCAAACAAACATTTATCGAGTTGGATATAATGACATTACCTGGAACGTTTATTTACAAATGTCTAATGTATGTAAAGTAGAACATTCATTTATACACTCAACAAATGCATGACTACAACGCTAGAGAGAGTGAAAATCTGCATAAAAAATTCTATCGAATTAAAAAATCCCAAAACGGTCCTAATTTCTTATGCATACAGTTCTACAGGGTGTCCGGTGAGGAACTGTACAAATTGAACTGGTATTTCCTTGGGTCAATTTAAGTAAAAAGTCCCTTAAACATAGGTCTGATTCGCAGTAGTTACCCAGATACAAGCGTTTAAAGTTTATAAATGATCACATATTTTTTCAAAAGTAATTATTATTAGTCAACTGGAAAAACAAAACCGAAACAATCTGTCATTTATTCGTTTGTGTTCTAATAATGACAAAGTGGATTGTAGTAAATTAAGTGTAATTTAAATTTAAAATGCCTTTTCAATTTTCTAACGAAGAGTATGCTGACATCATTTACATTTATGGATTTTGTGATGGAAATGCGAGATCTGCCGTTAGGGAATATGAACGAAGATTTCCCAACAGGAGGATTCCAAATCACCAAACCTTTTCTTCTGTGTTTCAACACGTTCGAACTCATGGTTCAGTTTCAATAAGATCTGATCGTCCTGTGGAGTTAAATGTGAATGAGCAAGAAAACATTCTACAGATGGTTGATCGGAGTCCAGGGTTGAGTGTTAGAAGAATTTCTTCTCGAACGAGAGTCCCCGTATGTCAGTATGGCAAACATTACATGATGGGCTTTGTATCCCTATCATACACAAAACATTCAGCACCTTGAACCTGGAGATTTTGCTTTGCGGTTGAATTTCTGCCAGTGGCTACAAGAAAATCCACAACTAGTTCCATTCATTTTATTTAGTGACGAGGCGCAATTTACTAGAGATGGAGTGAACAATACACGCAATTCTCATTTGTGGTCAGATGAAAATCCACATGGTACAACAGAAGCTAACTTTCAGCGCAGATTTTCTGTTAATGTATGGTATGGTATGATTGACGATCAACTTATTGGACCTTTTTGTTTGAGGAACGCTTACAGGAGAAGCATATGCTAACTTTCTTGCGGAATGAATTGCTACCGCTTTTGGAAGAAGTACCTTTACTAACAAGACAACAAATGTTTCTTCAACAAGATGGGGCTCCTCCCCATTTTAGTCGACAGGTGACAGAATATCTAAATGTTGCTTACCCTAATACAAACACAAACGAATAAATGACAGATTGTTTCGGTTTTGTTTTTCCAGTTGACTAATAATAATTACTTTTGAAAAAATATGTGATCATTTATAAACTTTAAACGCTTGTATCTGGGTAACTATTGCGAATCAGACCTATGTTTATGGGACTTTTTACTTAAATTGACCCAAGGAACATACCATTTCAGTTTGTACAGTTCCTCACCGGACACCCTGTATAATAAGTTGCCTACACAAATACGAGAATTGCCTTTACTGCAATATAAATTATCCATAAAGACATTTACTTAAGAACGCATTTTATAAGCTTGATGATTACATCAAATGTAAATACGAATAATTATTATATTGACGTTTGTAAATAGATCTGTGTATTAACATGAACAAATAATAATAATAATAGTAGTAATACTTGAAATTTATTAATACGGTCATGAAAGAAAGTTTTTAAGGCATATAACAGATGGAATGAGTATTATAATGTAACCTTTTGTGAACTCAGCGAAATTTTTAGTTTTTAATGAGATTGTATCCGGTTTTATGGAAAGCGTTATATTGCAAAGTTAACAGACACAAGCTTTTAATAAGTTATAACTGCTCACGATGTGATTAAACCATGCTCATTAAGCGTATTGCGCTAATGCCCGCAAACAATTGTTCAAAGCTAACATTTTTTTCAACTATTTGCTAGGCACAAAACAATAGCGACACAGTTCCACGCGTACAATATTCGATAACGTTAATTTCGACCTATTCTATTAGTTTAGCTTTAATTAATTAAAGGAGTGCGCAATTTGTTCCTGATTTAATTAGTTTCAAAAAGCAATTGATCAAACTTTTGATATTACCATTAGCATCATAAATAAATTCAATATATATTGGTGCAGGTCGAGCTCATTTCTGGGTCAAACGTAATTGAAAATCGATTCTTTCTTTCTTATATCTCTATTTTGTTTGGCGTTTCCATTATTGCTCTCTGAAGCTAAATGGAAGCTGTAATCGGATTACTTGAAATGTAACTAATAACTTTAGCTATATGTCAAATTTTTAACCCTATTCAACAATTTGGATTGAACTTTATTACGCTTTTGATGTAATAAACAAATAAAATTGTAATCTAAACATAAATAAGTTTTTATTCAATTGAGCTTAATTTTTATTGCTGGTGATAATTAACGGTTAATAGTAGCGTTCCTAACTTTAAAACCTATACAGGGTGGAGCACTCGTTAAGCGATGAATTTTAATGTAGTAACATGAACCCGTAAAAGGGTTAGTTTCTGAGATACAAGTTTGAAATCAAAATCAAAAATTTGCGATAGATCAAAAATAATATTTTTTCAAATTTGGTGACCAATTTGCTCTTTAAGAAAGTAATATTTTAACATAAACTAACTTTGGAAAAAATTAGTGTCAACGTTTATCCCCTTATTTTACGCCACTGGAGTTGTTTCTCGGATGGAGGGAGTTACCTCGGCTATGTGCCTCCATTAAAACAGCTGTTCATATACAGGCTAACATGGAGGGTTTGTTTCTCAGCTGAAGTACAGGGAGTTCTTATCTAAGTGTGTGGAGATTGTTTCATATACAAGTGAGAGCTTATCCAGACCGAGAATGTATTTCTCGGCTAAGGTGCTGTTCCTTATCTCGGAAACAAACCAACCAGAAAGACAAAACGCATGCGCAATGTCCACGTCATAGCCTAGCAACAAACTTATTATCAAGGCCGTTTTCTTAGCTAAGAAACAAACCCTGGATACATGACATTGATCTCTTGGACAAGAAATAAAGCACATGACTCATTATTCTAAAAATAAAACCAAATGAAAAGAAATTTAGGACTCATGTCTAGACAGCGGAAAAGAAAAGTTTATGAGATTAATTTCAGAGACCAGTTGCTCCAATTTAATAAAAATAAATATCTGGTGTGGGACAACATACGACCTAATTAAGTTTCTTATTTGAAATAGGTTGCTTTTAAAAACTCTTTATTTCAACATCACTAATACTAATACTTATATTGAATCAAAGTAATTACTTTCATCTCAACAAGTACACTTATTTACTAACTTAAACTAGGAGATAACTACATACTATACTTATTAACTGTTAACTGTATTATTGAGGTTCCCTTTTATGTTTAGAAATATGAATAAAGTCTATTCATGTATGTAAATTCTCTTATTTAGCATATCTGTATAATTAAATGATTTCCTGTAATGTTTGTATAAACAAACCTGTTCAATATACCGGGTGTCAACGAGACCATGTATCAGGCCCTCATTTTTTATGGTTAATAATATTTTATTGAAATTTAAAGCATATATGTAAGAAAGACCTGTGGAATTTTTGACTAAATCAAAGTTTTAATACCACTTCCGGTTCTACCGGAAGTGTCCTTGATTTTCTTATTTCAGGTAGCACCCTGTATAGTTTTTTCCATATTATGGTTTGTCTTGACGTTCTGAGTACAACGATGTATGATAAGTCCATATTTGATTTCAAAATGGCGGTATATGGCCCATTTTAGCATTTTCGAAAAGTTGGCCATGGAAAATCAACGAATTTACAAAAAAAAATATTTTAATCATGAAAACGTAAGAAAATTGTCATTGACTTAAATGAACATACCAACCATTTATTATGTTTTAAAGTTATTTTAAATGTCAATAATCTTTTTTCGGTTTTTTCTTAATAAAACAAGTCCTATTTCCTACGTTTAAATAGGGAACCATATTTTTTCTTAAATAATTTCGAAGATTACTAATTCTTCAATGTTATGAAAAAATAAATTTAAATATTTTCATTTGTGAATATATTGTAAGGATTTATTGTGAGAAACTCACCGCGTTTGTCTAAATTGTCTATCAAATATTAAAATTATAAGTAGGCTATGGAAATAAAGTACCTATAAATGAAAGACTTAAAACAATGAGATATCGATTAACAACGATTTAATCTGTAAATAAAATAGGCTACAAGGGAATATTTCACACCACCCAAGTTATTTTTCGAAATTACAAACATAGAGTACTAGGTATGTTTTTCCACTGAAAAATTGTCATCATTTAGCATTACAGCTATTACAACATTATGTTTATATCTACGTCGAATTTCAAAAAGTCGTTAATGACAATAAATGGATTTACAGTAAATTAAAAAATCGAAAATTTTCAAATACAAAATTGTATGTTGAAACTGAACCATATTTACTTAAACATTTAATTATAATTGAATTACATAAATGATAGGACAATTTAGACAACACCCAGTTTCTTACAAATTAAATTCTAATACAGTATTTTTCACAAATGAAAAATTTAAATTTATTTTTAAACATTGAAGAATAAGTAGTAATCTTCAAAAACGTAGGAAATAAATGGCTTTCTAATTAAAAATAAAATTTCAAAAAAATGTTTTGACATTAAAATAACTTTAAAAACATAATAAATGGTTGGTATGTTCATTTTCAAGTCAATGATAATTCAGTCTTACGTTTTCATGATTAAAATTTTGTTTTGTAAATTCGTTGATTTTTTATGGCCAACTTTTCGAAAATGCTAAAATGGCCCATATACCGCCATTTTGAAATCAAATACGGACTTATCATACATCGTTATACTCAGAACGCCAAGAAAAATTATAATATGGAAAAAAATATGCAGGGTGCTACCTGAAATAAGAAAATCAAGGACACGTCCGGTCGAACCGGAAGTGATATTAAAACTTTGATTTAGTCAAAAATTCCACAGGCCTTTCTTACATACATGCTTCAAATTTCAATAAAATATTATTAAACATAAAAAAAATGAGGGTCTGATAGATGGTCTCGTTGACACCGGTATAATAATCTTATTAGTAAATCTAATGGTTTCTTAGAAATGTTTGTGTAAACAAAGCTATTCAATGTATAATGATCCTATTTATTAAATCTATAATTTCCTTCAAACCTACAAGGTGAAAATTAAAAGGAATGAAATCATGGATTTTCGAAAGCGGAAGTAGAAGTTAGTTTCTCTGGTTGTCAAAATCGTGACAAAAAATTGTCTCCCTATGGAGCAAATATGTCACGTGGGTTCGAATGCCGTTCTAGAATGCTTTTTGTCTAATATTCCTTTTATTTTTGAATCCTTTAATAAAAAAAAAAAAACAAAACTAAAATTATTCGAACATGAATAAAAACACTAGTCCTAAATTAAAAATTCTTTAATTAACAATACCTTTACAACAGAAATATTTAGTTGTTTTATGGAAATTAAAGAAAACAACTTCTACCACAATTTTGACCACTAAACAAAATATTAAAAAACAATAAACACAAATAATATAGCGTTACTGTAGCAAAGTAATTGTCGTAGGTATACTTTTTATTTATGAATTTAATAAAATTATTAATAATTTTTAATTACAAATAATCCTATTTCACCACTTTGAAATTTTCAAAATGTTAACCATTATTTTCCACGCATAGTCCAATCCATCTAATAGTACCTTGAAGCACATTGCCTAATTGCAGTTCAGTAATCTTTCCAAGTCTTCCCTAGTTGTGAGCGGCGCTTTATAAACTTTTTCTTTGAAGTGACCCCATATGAAAAAATCCAATGGCGTAAGATCCAGTGACCTCGGAGGCCATTGGATTGGCCCATTTGTCCCCATCCAGTTTCCTTCGAACCTTTCATTCAAGTAATTTACTACAATTCTACAATTATGTAACGGAGCCCCATCTTGTTGAAAAGTTATTGTATGAATATTTAAAAACATTTCGTCCAAGAAATCTTCAACGTGAGTTTGCAAAAACTGCAATGGTCCGTCAAAAATGATTGGCCCACCAATGTTTATGCCAAGTACCCCCAACCAAACTTTAAAAGCAAATCGTTCCTGATATTGTAATAACCTTTTTTGGTTGTATTAAAAGAAAAATACATTGATTTTGATCTTTCATTCATTTAGTGGTAAATATAGGAAAAGTTCTTAAGTTTTGTATGAGGTAGGCAACTTAAATTGCATATCTTAATAGTACATATTTTTTATGTGAATATATTTAATAAAGATTTATATTTCCCCTTCCTTAGAAATGGTATTCTGATCATTTAAAAGCCGCGCAATGCGTAATAACTAGCCTTTTTTTCTTTTTCAATTCACTTGCTGCTAAATATAACAGCATGTAGTTGTGGGGAATTTTCCCTAAATTTTAATGTAAAGTGCCATCGGTAGATGGTAAGTTATTTTTTTTTCTAAACTAAAACCTTTGCTTTTTAGGCACTTATTTACTTATTTACTTATTTACTTAATTTACTTACTTACTTACTATTACACTTTTATACGTTTACACCTTTTGCATACTTTAATAATGCATATATTTTTTAAAGCACTATTTTGCTATTTTTTAATTGTAATGGAATTAATTTTTAATTTTTACTTTTAAAGTACCACTTTTATTAACTACCTTATTTTACTGGGTTTACATCATAAATCGCAATTTTTTTACATACTAAAAACTTCAAAGTAATGCATTGATTATTATGGATTCAAATTATTAAGAATAAATTATCAAGATAATTCCAGTGGGGTGTGGCTGGTAACCTTAGATCTGGAGATTGCACCACAATGATGCTATAATTATTTCATCTAGTTGACCGTTCCGTTTCATGTGTCACCAGCGGTAATAAAATACATATACAGAACTGTTTAAAGGTATGATTTTTTAGTAATTAACGAATAGATTTAAGACTTTTTCCATTACAATTGGATATTAAATAAACTTTAGTGTGTCTTGTAATTTTATTTTCATTTTGATTAATGTTGTATTATTATTAACAAACTTGGTTTAGCTCTTCCAATAACGTATATTTAAAAATAGCTTGGCGCCCGAGGTATCATTTTATTGTTTTTATTTACATTACATATTTTTCTTATTAATTAAGTATAAGTGAAAATAATTAAGCAGATGAGAAGCATGCAGTATTTCAGGTATGTTAATTAAACTCAGTATATTAGAACTCTCCCTTATCTTCATCTACCGATTGAGCCGACGGCAGTAGCGATTGTTATTTCGTAATATTTTTTTATTAATTAAAATTATTTGATCAATTACAAATTGCTTATTACATCATCGCTTTTGTTTTAATGTTATAAGTTGGCCCAGTTTTAGTGTTTATACTTTGGTAGCCGCTTTTAATGTTACAATATGCACTTCCCTTATATCTCTACGATTCTCTTCAGCCCAATGACTTGTGTTATTTCTATTAAATAAACCCAAATTAGTGAACCTAGACTCGTCTGCATATAAAATATTTTGATGAAAATTATTGTCCCCATTGGGTCTTTCCAAAAACCAGTTGCAATAGTCCATCCTTCTTTGGTAATCATTTTGGAATAAATGCTGATGTATTTGATATTTGTATGACTTGAATTTATATTTTTTCAAAATGCGGTTAGCGAATTCCCGATTTACACCGCTCTCGTTTTCAATTTGTCTTCTGCTTTGAATCTGCTTCGATAATTGCCAGTACATTGATTTCCGATTCTTCATCTACAATAAAATTCTTTTCATGTTCATCATTTGGCTCTTTCCTAAACTGACCTTCAACTCGTAGAAAATAACTGTTTGGAGGATGATTTCTACCGGGAAATCTGTCTGCTTACAATTCAGCAGCCTGTCTACTATTTTAATGACATTCGCTACTTCACTTCTTGAATACATAATTAAACACCCTTAACCGTAACAATTACACTTACTAAATCGCTGTCAACTAAAAATAATTACTGACATTTTCTTTTATTTCCACGGGCCATTATATTTCTGTTATAATTATAGGTAGGTATTAATGTTGTAAATAACCTTTAAACCGTGTACAAATCATAAAGGTTCTATACGTATACTCTACACCCATGGTTACAAATGTTAGCTACTTGACAGTTTGGGTAATAACAAGAAGATTTAGTGCCTTTTGCTCAGTCGTAGATTAAATTGGGCCAGGTTGTTAAAATTATCGATTTACCTTACTAACCAGAAAATATTTACATGTACCTAGATATGTTCGCTTTAAAATCGGGGTTGCTTCTTCCTGAAAATAATTATTAAATACTCGGACGCCAACTTGTTTTTGAAATATGGAGTAAACAAGTAAACCATTGTACAATAAATTTAAAAGAAAATTTCTACAAGTTTTATTAACACAACCTATAATTAGGTAAATTGGGTTAACAGTAAAATAATTAATTGCGTAGAGAGATATATATATATATATATATATATATATATAACATGTGAAAAGTATCGGTAAAGGTGAAATTAAAGTAAATGTTAAAAAATAAAAAGTGGCTGGAAAAAGCAAACGTCTCAAACTTTAATATAATAGTTTTTTTACAACGTACCATACAATTACATGGCACGTTTAATAAAAATTATTTAACAAGCAATAATGGACGCTACATCCACCTTCTTAACTCAACCAAAACGACGCTAAGGTCTTTGCGCATGAGCATGTCAGAAACTCGAACGATATGCGTTCTAGCTGCACCAAATGCACATTGATTGCCTACATATACGTAAATTTTATTACAAACGTAAAAAGTTTGTTACATTGCTGTTAATTTATAATGTCCAAATCCGATAACAATTTTAATTATTAATTTAATTAATACCTTCAGATGGCTTAACAATGAATTGTATTGACTACAAGTGACTGAAATTTAAAATTGACGTTTCTACCTTAGTTTTTATGATATTGGGAATTTTTTTTTAAATTTGCAAATTATACGAAGTATCTGCAGCTACTGATTAGAACGACATAAATGATAAACACATAATTGTGTACCAAGGATCTTTTAATATGGCAGCGGAATACGTAGTAGTAACAGCCACAATTCAAATGATAGTCAACTCTCTACTACAATAAAATGGTTTTCAGTAGCCATTTTAAAAACCAATGCCATTTTGGTATACATGGTTGAAAATGAAATTTAAGGGGAAACAGATGGTGTTAAATAATATACAGGGTGTCATTTAAAATAAAAAAAATAGAGGGCAAGCCCGGGAAACCGGAAGTGCAAAAATATTTTACTTTCGACAAAAACAAGGCCAATGACGCATTATACATGTTTCTAAATAGCTACGCTATGGGAGACACATGTCTCCTGTATCGCCCGGTATATTCTGATTTGAAAAAAAATTACGATAGTACTGTTAGACATTTTCAATCTTATTTAATTAATTTTTAGACTTATTTTGCGTCGTATTAAGAAACTTTATATAGAAAACATGTAAAAAATCTGTGTACACATTTTCCTGTAAAGGTGATCGTTATTCAAATGTTGAAAAAATGTTAACTATCACTTAAATTCCACCTTAGAAATTTTTTGTCGCCCGGCTATCTGGCAACGTATTTGAAGTTATAACATTAAAAGCGGCTGCCAAAGTATAAACACTAAAACTGGGCCAACTTATAACATTAAAACAAAAGCGATGATGTAATAAACAATTTGTAATTGATCGAATAATTTTAATTAATATAAAATATTACCAAATAACAATCGCTACTGCCGTCGGCTGAATCGGTAAATTAAGATAGGGAGAGTTCTAATATACTGAGTTTAATTAACATACCTGAAATACTGCATGCTTCTCATCTGCTTAATTATTTTCACTTCACTTAATTCATAAAAAAATGTTATATAAAGAATTATGAAAAAATGATAAAATCTCGAGCGCCATGTTGTCTTTTTTTTATAGCAACAACAAAACCTAGTTAATGATTAATAATAAACAATTTATCAAAATGAAAATAAAATAACATGATATACTTAAGTTTATTCAATATCTGATTGAAAAGGTAAAAAAATCAGAAGTCTTATACTATTCTAAAATTATATAAAAACATTACCTTTGAACGGTTCTGTCCATAAACTATAACTGGTAACTATGAAGCAGAATGGTGAACTTGGTGAGGTCAATGTCTTGCTTATTTATCCTTAATATATTGTGTCTATAAATTTATTGAATTTCTTTGAAGTTTAAGTATGTAGAACTTGCGTTGTAAAATGTAATTCAAGTAAAAATTGCCATTTAAATTAGAAAAATAATAGAATAGTAAATTAGTGACTTATACGTGCCATTAAAAATAATTATTATAAAAATGCCATATAAAAGTATGCATTAAAAAATATGAGTAAAATATAAGTCAAATATGAGTGAAACATGAGTGCCTAAAAAAAGCAAAGGTTTTAGTTTTAAAATATAATGAATTAGAAAATAACTTACCATCAAAATCTGATGGCACCAAATATAAAAAAATTAGGTAAAAACCATGCTTTCTGCTATAACATTCAGCATTAAGTGAATTAAAAAAAAAAGCTTTCAGAATAACTCAAGTGAGTATTCCCTAAAGTTTTCACGCGTTGCGCGGATACAATAATATGAATCCAATTTTTTAAGAAAGGTAACTATAACTATTTATGTAATATTACACCCAAAAGATATGTTCTAGGAAATGCAAATTAAGTTGCCATTCTCAATTCTACATATTAATAATTATAAACTTTTCTAATATTACACCAAATAAATGAACGATCTTAAATTAATGTATTTTTTAATACAACCACAAAAAAAAGGTTGTTACAAAGTTTGTTTCCATTCGGGTGGAAAAAATTAAAAATTCAATTTAATTTGCATACTATCAATGTAGTCTTGAGACATAATTAGTTTATACAACTACTCTTCTGAATAACTTTCCAAATGTCAACTGATTATTAAATGGCACTCAAGCATTTACAAGGTAATACCGATATGATTATCATATGAGTAACTATAACGAATTTCTATTGATTATTATTTAATTTCCAAATAATTGGGAATAAAATAGCACCTCGGTGGAAGAATGTCAATATTATTCTCTCGAGAAAGAGTTTACCTCGACACAGCGCGTCTTGGCGAACTATCTTTTCTCTCGAGAATAATGACTTTCTTTCCACCTCGTTACGTAATATACTATTATTCATAATTAGTTGAGTTGATCGGCCTATTTCCACAGTTTTTCCTTTTTAAGCGCGACTTTTCGGAAGCGTACTCTGCTTCCGTCATCAGGCTTAGTCCTGAGAAGGACTGTCTTCGAATTTGAGTCGAATTCATATGTTATGTTTTTCCCAATCACTTGGCTACTCTCAAATTCGAACGTGGTACCTTTCACTTACTAGTCTGACACATTTACCGCTGAGCCACTGAGTAATCCAATATATATTTTTTAAAATTTAAATATATATATATATATATATATATATATATAATACATGGTCCTTTTAAAGTGTTACAAAGCGATATTGAGAAAATGGCTGAATGAAAATAAATGAAATATCTAGGATACAATGGGTCGTTGACACTTTTTGACAGAGTAAGTAATGTTTAACCCTTTCCACTTTGGTGTAACTTTAAATGTTAAATGGAAAGGTGCAGTTTTCTTTCCATATTCGTAATCTCCAGAAAAAAACTACGTTATAATCAATGAATAATTTAATGCCAATGTCAATGTCACTGCGCTAAATTTAACAAAATTAAAAATAAAATCAACTAAAGAAAAAACTGATATTAGGTACATTATTTTATTATAATAGGTGTTCAAAATGACGACCATTTTGTTCTAAACATTTATCAACCCTCTTTCGAAAAGAATTCCGCACTCTGAATAACATATCTGGGGTGATTTCACGAACTGCACGCGTAATCCTTTCTCATGTCTTCGGCTGTAGTTGGGGCAGTCACCATGACTTTTTCTTTGACGAAACTCCACAAGAAAAAATCAAGAAGGGTTAAGTCTGGCGATCTTGCAGGCCAATTTACTGGTCCCCCACTTCCAATCCATCTGTTAGGGTGTCATTCAATATAGCACGTGCTTCTCGATAGAAATGTGGTGGTGCGCCGTCTTGCTGGAACCAAATTGCTTCACGTTGTTACTCTGGAATATTTGGCATCAATCTTTGCAAGTCATTTCGAAGGAAATCGCAGTATCGCTGTCCATTAAGATTACCATCGAAAAAATGAGCTCCAATAACATCGCCAAATATCCCACACCAGGTATTTATCGACCAAGGGTGTTGATTAGCGACTGTTCGCATCCAGTGTGGATTTTCTTGAGCCCAATAATCTATGTATTATAATAAAATAATGTACCTAATATCAGTTTTTTCTTTAGTTGATTTTATTTTTAATTTTGTTAAATTTAGCGTATTGACATTGACATTAAATTATTCATTGATTATAACGTAGTTTTTTCTGGAGATTACGAATCTGGAAAGAAAACTGCACCTTCATTTAGCATTTAAAATTACCCCATAAAAGTGGAAAGGGTTAAAACATTACTTACCTGTCAAAATAACGACATTGTATCTAGATATTTCATTTATTTTCATTCAACCATTTTCTCAATATCGCTTTGTAACACTTAAAAGGACTTATATATATATATATATATATATATATATATATATATATATATATATATATATATATAACTTTTCGTGGAACTTTGCGCAGGGTATATTACGCATGATACTATTATTCATAATTAGTTGAGCTGATCGGCCTATTTCTACAGTTTTTTCTTTTGAGTCGAATTCATATATTATGATTTTTCCCAAGCACTCGACTACTCTCAGATTCGAACTTAGTACCTTTCATTTACTAGTCTGACACATTTGCCACTGAGTAATCCACTATATATTTTTAAAATTTAAATATATATATATATATATATATATATATATATATATATATATATATATATATATAGTGTATATATATATATATATATGTCACTTTTCGTGGTTGCGCAGAAGTATATTACGCATGATACTATTATTCATAATTAGTTGAGCTGATCGGCCTATTTCTACGGTTTTTTCTTTTGAGCACGTTTCGGAAGCGGAAGCTTCCATCATCAGGCTTAGTCCTGAGAAGGACTGTTTTCGCATTGAGTCAATTCATATGTTATTTTTCCTCGACTACTCTCAGATTCGAACTTGGTACCTTTCATTTACTAGTCTGACACCTTTAGCGCTGAGCCACTGTGTAATCCAATATATATATATATATATATATATACATACAGTGCCTACGAGATCACTTGCGGCTGCCATTTTTATTTATCTATCGATTTAAATGAAACTTGGCAGGGTTTTACTCTAACCAAACGTCATTTTAGGAATTTTTGACAAGCATTTCCGACTTCCGGTTTCACCGTAAATGACCTTAACTTTTGATTTTAAATTACACCCACTGTATATTTTTGTTTTTCGGATTCTGGAGGTCATTTTACGGCCGATTGCGTAATATTTAAATCGATTTTTTTCCAAATGTAATTTTAAAATTGAATTTTATTTTCTCATCCAGAGTGCCATGACCATCTTAAAATCATTCTACATACTTAACTCACTTCCAGAAAAATGCAAACTCACTTTTATCTTTGTTAACTTTTTTACTACAACGTTCTAAACTTTATTTTTGCCGTAGCTCAAAAAAATTAAATGGAAGCATACCACTTTCATAAAACTACTAAATGCAGTACTTTAAAACGAATTTAATGACGTATAACACGTTTTGTCATTTTTGCCCATTTTCAATTTAAAACATTTTTATTTTTATGTTTACGTCTTACTCATTAATAAAATACACTTCCTATGTCACAGCACGTCAGAGTTGCCATGAAAACAATAGGTGGCTAGGTTGCCATGGAAACACTATGGTAAATTTAAAAGTTTGACAGGTAATAATAAAGGTTGTTGTTTATTAACATAAATCTACTATTTTAAACATTTAGGTTAATTTTATAATTAAACTAAGTACAAACTTTAATTTAATTTTTAAGTAAAATATTAGAACTTATGTATATGTATATATATATATATATATATATATATATATAACTTTTTCGTGGTTGCACAGTTCATTGCGCCGTAACTTATTGCGCAGGTGTATTGCGCTTAAGCTCTTCGTGCATTATTGGAATCCATATGGGTTTCATTTCCACACTAGCTTGGCTTATTGGATTTTTTGCTAGTGCGATGTATGTGGCTTCTTTGAGTTTTCGACGAGTTGTGTTATCGTCCTTTGCCACTATCTGTATGTTATCCTATAGGATGCTGTGGTCTTCGTTCCAGACATGTTCGGCGTCTGTAGATTTTTCTGTGCCGCCCTTGTGAACGTTGTTCTTATGTTGCTGTGTTCTCACTTTGGGTGGTCTACTGCTCTCTCCTATGTATTCTCTGCCGCATTCGCATGGTAGGTTCTATACACAATTCTTGGACTTCTGATCTTCATTGTGTGGATTAGTTTTGGTTAGTATTCCCTGAGCGTTCTGGTCGATTTGAACGCAGTTCGTATTTTGTATTTGCTGTCTATCCTTCCTATTTTGTCTGAGGTACCTTGTGTATATCGCATTATCGCTGTATGTTTAGGTTCTTGTTTTTCGGTTACGTTGTAATGCTCCCTTACTTTTAGGTGCAATTTTATATATATATATATATATATATATATATATATATATATATATATATATATATATATATATATATATATATATATATATAATATTCGCCCTTCTGGTTTATAACCCAGCGCGGTTTTACTTTGCCTCGGCTTTGCTCAATCGGGTTTATTTTATAAACGGGTGTGGTTCGTAGTGATTATTGGATGGGCTTAACACTGTAACCTTAAATAAAATTCGTAAAGCATTTTTAACAGGTATATTAAATAAATATTTACAATAAAGAAAATAAGAACGTATTCAACAAAACATGTACATGCGAACTCTTGTCCAGGTCCTGGTGTCACTGGGTGCGTAATCGCTTCTGTGAACAAAAATAGTCTTTTAACTTAATCCTTACCTAAAAGATACAGTTTAGGATACGGTCCTGTATGTACGGTAGCGCGAGTGTTGTTCGATGCAGTGGTTGCTCGAAGCGCTAGCGCATTGAACATTCGTTTGAGAAAATCGATATCGTGTTTGTATGCCAGTAACTCTGAAGCGCTGCAGCAAGGATGTTCTACTCCTGGAAGTAATACACGCGAAATGCTCGTATACGACCTCGATGTATTCGGACAATCTTTCTTTAATTATTACCGGTTTAATGTAGCAATTAGATTATTTATCTAAATAATTACTCTCTATACTACTTATCTATACTAAGGTTAATTATTGATAATTAAACTAGGAACGAAATATTTAATATTACTTTAAGTGGTTTACGTAAAGATCGAATAATCTACGTACTCTTTAATTTATTTACAAACGTTCTCGCACCAGGTATTTACGATGGTTATATTTATATACAAATTTATACTACAGGTTATGGAGGTATTCCTCTACTAATCAAAGACACCATATGTGGTTATTACGTGTTATCTGTATGCAGTAAGTGTGTGAGTTTCGAGCGGGGTCTCAGTAATTTCCAGAAAACGAAGGCGACGGCCTGTCTTTACTGTATATACTAAGAGAAAGGTCGTAGGTCTTTACAGCCCTGTAACAACCCTTCACCCTCAAGTGGTGACGAGATACGTCGGGATCTACCCTGCGTGCCTCTAGGTGTTTGTGTGCTGTAAAACTCCTGGTGCTTAGCCCGGAAGTATTTACGGTCGAGATACGTCGGGATCTACCTGCGTGCCTCTAGGTGTTTGTGTGCTTTGTAAAACTCCTGGTGCTTAGCCCGGAAGTATTTACGGTCTGCAGTGTTTGAATGTGAATTGTCAGAATGTATAACTTTACCACTTACGTGTCTTTCAATCGCGGTATTGAGCTTTAGGTTGCCCGATCGCGAAGGACTCTTCGTCGGTGAACAACAGGTCGGTGTTTACTCTAAGCAGACGGAACGGCGGCGGCTACTGGTTCTGGAACGGTCAACGGTGGCGGCTGCTGGATATCGGCTTAACGAATCTACTTCGATTCTCCTTTCATTATGCGCGTCGCGAGTTTATAAAGGGTATCGGTGGGCGGCTTCGCGGCTACCGTGCGGGGAATACCGTTACATGATTGGTTAAAATCGTTCTGACGTGCAGAAACTTACGGTTTCTTAGTAATACACGTCAGCAGTGATGAATAAATTATTTGTTGTGCAATATCGCGTAAACTTATGAAATTTTACATACAGGATGGTCCGTGCCTAATTTATTCTAAAACATATAAGTATAAGATGCTGGTTCTTTACAACGTTCCCTGTTTAGGTTAGGTGTTAGATCGGGGTAGCCATTTTTTTAGCGTTTTAGCGATATTTTCTTTTTCTTTGTTCAGGTCCTCTTGTGCTGAGCATATTGCTTTCGCTCTATCGTAGAAGCATTTTGCCCCGCCTAACTTGACGTTTCCGTGGTGATTGGAATTGTAGTGTAGGTACCTCCCCGTGTGGGTAGGTTTCCTGTATACACTTGTGAAAGTGTTGTCATTCCTGTGTACAAGTAGATCCAGGAATGGCAGTTTTTGTTCTGACCTCAATTCCATTGCGAATTTTATGGATTGTTATTCCTAATCATTTAATAATAGGAAGGAGGCTTTCAATCTTTCCTTTAAAGTTTGAAAATGATCAATTGTTTACATAATTAATTTTTTAACCGGTTGTCTAAAACTAAAAACTGAAGGAAATACTAGAAAAATGAAAGCATTCACAATTTATATTACTATTTTATAGAAAATTCAAAATGACAATTTTGAGTGGAATATGCTGTTAATTTTCAACGAATAAGTGTTTATCAATTATTACAATATCACACTTTAACATAATAGCATATAACGGGTAACAATCTTTGTGAAGGTCTTTCGCTCCTTTACAAGTAACGCAGAACTATTGTGACCGGGAGGCTTTCACCCAGCACAAACCAGCAGATAGCGAAGTAGTTAGAGCACTTTGGATGCGTGGGCACAAGATTTATTATTTGCACTGGACTAGTATATATGTTGATAAAAGTAAGCATGTTTAATAGTAATGGTAGACGCCATAAATTTTCTAAAATACAGCCCTAAAAATTCAAAAAGGTAGAAGATAGCTAAAATAAAATTTTAATTAGAACATATAATTTAAAACAAGGGGTTAAATACTCAGTAATTAAAAATTTATTTTTGGGATGTTGAAACATTTATGAAATTTGAAAAAGTGAAATCGCAAACATAAGCGTGCTTTGTGCTTTTAATACAACAGTTTGATAAACTTATAAAGTCAACTGTGGAATACAATTTTAGTAAAGAATAACTGGATCCTTAATAAATTAAATATTGTTAAACTGACTTAAACATGACAAATCAGAACACCCTCTAACGAACGAAGACTAACAGTGAAAAGTGTCATATACTCATATCAAATACCAAATTTAACAAAATTTAATCAAATTATGATTAAGTGTAAAGTTGGGAAAAACTTTAATTTGATATTCAATTCAATTCATATCAATTAAAAATCCAGTCCAATCTAACTAAGAAATAGTTTTGATAATAATTGTGTTATTTTACAGTGAAAACTCAATGTAGTACCTCAAAATTAGATTACCGAA